>JAJMLP010000012.1:0-171042 GCA_030569815.1 Diutina ranongensis (nom. inval.)
AACAACATCATAGCAACAGCCAAGTACCGGCAAGTACCATAATAGTACCAATAGATGAGGCCAAGTACCAGCAAAGTCACCAACAACACCAGCAAAGTCACCAAAAGTCGGCAACAACATCATAGCAACAGCCAAGTACCGGCAAGTACCATAATAGTACCAATAGATGAGGCCAAGTACCAGCAAAGTCACCAAAAGTTGATACAAGACCAATTGTTGTGCAGTAACGGTAATAATATTAAAAGTTTGAAAATCATACTAAGGAGGTGGTAGGAACATAATTTATGACTTGAATGGCAGGAATCAAGATTTACAGTTTCATATATGACTTGAATGGCAGGAATCAAGATTTACAGTAAGGTGTGGTGGGGACAAGAACGCGGACGGAAAAACAACGGGACGGAAAAACAACGGGAAGGGACAACAATGGGGACGGGACAACAACGGGAAGGGACAACAACGGGAAGGGACAACAATGGGGACGGGACAACTACCGGCACGGGACAACAATGGTATGTATCAACAGTGACAAGGTTGGTATTAATAGTAAAATATCAACCAGGGTGGTAACAACAGGCCTGACAGTGGTCTGACCCGGCAGGGAGAATGCTGCAGGAAGCTCCCATGGAGTTATTTTTAGGACAATACCCTTGTGTATGATTATACACATTCAAATGGTTTCAAAGTCACGACATAGATAGTAGATTGTTTGAAACCAAAGGAACCCTCAGTAAACCAACTGCGGCTACCAATAGAAGTCAATTCAGAGGTAAGAGTATTGTCCCAAGAAAGAATAATTAGAGATAGGAGTTAGAATAGGTTCATTTGGGTAAGTGCAATGGCATTGCTGTTTGGATTGTACTTACTTTCGAAAAGACAAAAATTTACCATGTCTGGCAAATTGGGGAAATTTGGGATCACGCGAAAAGTGGGGGATATTAGGATTTATAAGAAAGGTGCTGAGGCGGACCTCCCCGCTTTATGCACATGCACGTTTAAAAGATGGTAAACAACACGAAATTGTGGTGAAAACGGACAACCAAGTTGCGAGGTGACGTCGGGGCAAGACAATTGACAAAATGATGGTGGTATTAGGTGTGCTAGAGAGAGAGGTAATCTTCAGTAAAACAAGAGACTTGAAAAGGGGGTTGTGCCAAGACGGACACCCCCGTATATGCACATGCACGATCTGGTCATCAATCGCCCATCGAAGACAGATTTAGACGATTAATAGTAATTAACAGAAATCAAGTGGCTTTTAATGTGATAATCTAGGTCCATTAATTTTCTAAAACCACTTTGGATAATAACAACTTGGGTTCGTGGTGTTCAGTTTGGTTTCAGCCTGACAATTGATACATAGGGGTAATACTTAGACGAGATCCCCGCTTATGCACATGTGCCATCATCAGATCTTGAAATATGCATGAAATAAATTGCAATTAGGGATTAACAAAAATCAAACAGCTTTCAGTATAGTTTAACCGTTAGTACTGCTTTCGGTGCAGCTTAACGGTTACCATATTTATATATCCATGAGCCATTGCACTCCAAATCGGGATCTTGTTTTCTCTGCCTATTGATCCATGTTGATATAGTACTTACGCGAGCACCCCCGCTTATGCACATGTATTATCACCAGATCTTGAAATTCGCATCTCATCTATTGTAGAAAGTTAGACGATTAAAAACCTACGTCGGTATCGGGTCATCTTGCATATAACATTTATTATTTCACTAAAAAGCATTTCCAAATCCTTGACCAGTTGGTTGGTATGACATCCCACCAGTGATCATTAATGGAGCACCAATAATCGGTTCATCCGTAGCCTTCTTTTCTTTTTCCTTACGATCAAGCAAATCTTGACGTAATTCCTTCAAAAGGGCTTGGTTTTCCTTGGCCACCGAGATTTCATAAGGCTTGGTGAAATCTCCCAAAGAATGTAACCAACTCACCTCTTGAACATAGTCGTAGTCAACCAAGCCATAGGCAGTATACAATAAAGCAATAAAGCATTCATGGTTACCAGTTTCCACGAAATAATCCAAGACATCATGGGCCACCTTCAGCGATTGTGAAATACCAACGGTCCGGATCAAATCACCCCAAAGCTTATCATTCTTCAAGATGGAAATTGCCTTAGCAAACTTCTTTTCCTTGGTATACAAAACCGCCGAGATTTGTCTGAAAAACACAAGGTCATGGTTTTCTAATCTTTCAGCCAAATCCAACTTATTAAACCGATTGTTAGCTTCATTTTCAATCAGAGACCGCAACAGTTTATAATCTTCTTCTTCAATCAACAAGTCGTGGTAGGCTGAATTAACCACCAGGTTATTCTTTTCCAATACAGAGATTAAGAACGACTTAATCATGGGCAAATTATCCAGCTTAACAAACATACGCACCACCCGAGGTAAGTCTAACTTGGGTGCCAACACGGTTAACAAATCCGTCAACAACAGGGGATTTTCTTGCATGTAAAACGTGATAGCCTTGTAGTATAATTCGAGGTTAGGACACTTGACGATAATTTCCTTGAACAGCAGGTGATCAAAAGCAACTTCGGAATGGGTCATCATCGTCAAAGCAGCATTGTCCCATTCTTCATAATGGCAGTATAAGAAGATCAATTCAGGGTATAAATGAGCAACTTCACAAGCAGTAATCACCTTGGGGATGTTGATTCTCAGCCAGAATAACTTCAAATGTTCCATAACCTTTTCGGGAGCATACTTCAGGTATAATACCGACAATTCGGTGAACATACCCATATGGGCTCTTTCCAACAGTAACCCATTTTCAAAAAGTGCAATAACTTCTTGGAAGTAACCATGGAATTCATAGTTTTGCACCAATTCAGGCAATTCTTCGGCATCGATAATCAAATTCAACCCACAGATTTGTGCCAATCTGAATTCCTTATTTTCAATACAAGCATCGTGAACTTGTTTCCAAACTCTGATATTGGATGCTTTCCGGGCACAATCGACGGCACCTTGGTAATCGCCAAGGTAAACCAAAGTAGTAGCCAACTTGGAATACTTCGACACCGAAGAATACAAAGTCTTGGCCGCTTCATAATTTTTCAGCTCGAATAACTTGTCCCCAATTTCTTCAGCATCAGCAACGTTGGGACCGGCAACAAACTTTTCAATGTCCAGTTGTCTACCCAAATGAGCATAAGCATAAATCAAAGCACCATCAATTTCAGGTTCCCGAAGCAGTTCTCTAGCCATATCCAAGAATCCAATCAATTCTTCAAGCTTACCACCATGTTCAGCAATTTCAATAACCAGCTTATAGTTCAGAGGGTTCTTCAGCTTGATGTAAGAGGAAATGGCTTCAGGGATTCTCAAACCATTCAATTGAGCATTACCCAATTGGAACCATAAATCAGACAGGTCATGCTTTTCGGCATATTGTTCACCTCTGTCCAATGACATAATGTCTTCAACCAACACCTTCATAGCATCCCCTCTCATTTCATGTCTGTCATAGACTTCAAATGCTTCTTCATACAATTGGTTGTCAATACACAAAGGAGCAATTTCTTCAGGGTCATACTTTTCCAATCTTTCGATATAGTTCATCACTCTCAGAGGTTGCGACTTAATGGCGGTTAAAATCATCAACCCTTGTAAGGAAACATTATCAGTAAAGGGGGAAGGTTCAAGGATAATCTTTTCTAATAATTCAATCAAATCATTAGACAAGTCATTTTCCATAAATTGACGAACAACAACAGAAACAGGTTCGGGATCAGTCAATTCGGGAATACCAGTAGAGATCACTTGATCAATCAAGGCTCTGCGGTGTCCCAGATCATCAGAAGCCAACACCCGGTTCCATAAATCGGGATTCAGTTGTTGCAACAAGTATCTCGATTGGTACTTGTACATCTTATTTTCATTGGTGATCGAGATCAATTCATCGTGGTTACCCCCCTTGGAGTAAGCAATGTAAGCCAAATAAGGGTCCCTCTTTTCACAGTACTTACCAACAACCAAGGTGTCATAAACATCATTTTCAGTCAAGAATTTTTCGGGCAGGTTATTGGAGTCAATGTAAATCTTGGCCAAAGCGTTATAAACTTCTTGGTCATGAGAACCACCTTCTAAGGTCTTTTCCAAGAATGGCAACAACACCTTAAGACGATTTCTCTTTTCAACTTCAGCAACCAATTCACCAATGGGAACTCTACCTAATACCAGCATCAATAACCCTTGAATGATCAGTTCGTCACAGTCAACATCCAATAACCCAGCAATTACTTGGGGAGTGTTAGCAGGGTTAACCAGTTGGACATAAACTTCAATGAATTTGAAGAATTGATTCTTGTACAAGTACAAAATCAAATCGTGAACAAAATTGAATCTGTCACAGACAATGATCAATGGCAATTGGTCATCGAGTTTGAATTCCTTAAGGAAGTTCTTCACTTTTTCTCCATTGTAAACATTGTTGTCCCGTACCACTCTTTCAATTTCCTTGGTTTGGCCCATTTTGGCGGCGGTTTCAATGTACTTGAACACTACATCGGCATCTTGAGTCAAGTTAACAATCAGACCCAAGTAGTAGTATTCACCCTCAGTACACTTGAATTCTTCAAACAACTTGATCAATACCAAGGGACCAATAAGATCGGAATATTTGGTAGCCACTTGAATAACCACCTGTAAATTTTGTTGCATATTCAGCAGCAATAATTCTTTAAGGCATTCCACCAGTTGGTTGACGTTTAATTGGCCAAAATACAGGACTAACCAATTGGTATCAATGACATTGGTGTGGACAATGACCCGCTTGATATCTTTCAAATCCTCATAATGTTCAAGAGCTCTTTGGAACAATCCCAGCTTTTCGGCTAATTTACCAATGGTGGGCTTGTCATAGTGATGGAACATGTTGTTACCCAAAATGGCATCAGCAACTTGAGGGGCATGCAACAAGTTAATTTCCAATACCCGAGTTTGTAAATGGCCTTGACTGGGTTCATCACCCTTAAGGGCATCCAACAAAAATGCCGTCCCTTGTTGAACATAGTTTTGAGAAAAGAACAAGTCGGCTATTGTTTCAACATTAACATGAGTCAGATCCAGAGCTAAAAGTGAAACGGCAAATTCCAGAGCCCGATCGGGCAGAACGCGAATCAAGTTTTGAATCAAGTTAGTGTAGTCGGGGTTGTAACCAACCTTTTCACAATAGGGCAAGATCTTATCAAATTGGCCCAATTCCGCCAAACAACCGACGACCTTAATGTGACATTCGGCTCTGATATAAACAGCCAACGCCAAAGCAGGGTCTTGGTACAGTTTAACAATATCCCCCAATTCTTCCGACGAAGTTAATTTGTCTTCTTTCAACCATTTTTCGAAAAGCGGCTTGCGGTCTTGTTGTAATACGGGCTTGGCTAATTCAATCAGTTCGTACTTGTTCAAAGTTCCCCGATCTAATAAGGTAGAAAAGTATTGCAAAATCGGGGAGATTTGACCAGGGGCCGCAGTAATGTTCTTCAACTTGTTGATAGTATCCATCGTCCGCAATTGTTCGGAAGAGGCAGCCACCTTAGCGGCATTTGCATAATCGCCTTGATTGAGATAAGTTTGGAATTGTTGAGTGAACAACAGTTCTGCCCCGGGGAACCCACCTCTCAGCGACAACGTCAATGCCAATGGCACATTGGCCAATTGATCTAATACGTAAGGCACGATCCGATCTCTGGAAACTTCAACCGCCAATACTTGACCCAGTTTGTTAATAGTGAGGATACCGGTACCTTGGTTATAAGCACAAGCAGTAAACACGGGATCGGCGGTGATTCTATTAACAAACAAGTTGGTACCCAGTTCCATGTCATACATATGAATGAAACCATATTTCGTCAAGACATAAACAATACCGTATTGATCCAGGGCTTGCAAAGAAATGGGGAAATCATTTGTAGCATCTTGAGGGAAGAAAATGTCAACCAGTTTCTTTTGAAAAGGGGGGTTACCATCGACGTGATCAATTTCAATGATATGCAAGTTACCTTGACCTTGACCATTCTTGTTACCCACACAAAACACCTTAGTTGGCACGGTGGCCCCCGTCAACTTAACTTGAGCGAATTTTGCAACATGACCTTCGATAGCTTGAGACACTCCTCTCAGCTTAGAAAACAATTGAATATGACCAGCGATACGACCATCTTCTTGAGCAATACCAGTGACGGCAAACCAATTTAAATCGGGTTCGGCGACGATATTGATTATCTGACAGTTGGCCAACGATTGGTGTCTTTCCGTCAATCTGGTGGGGCCATTATTGGTACCATCAAAAACATCCCAATAGTACAAAGAAGAACCGGTGACCAACCCTAAATGACGGTCATCCAACCACGCCCAAAACACCACCGGTTCACTCATGGTATGAGCTTTTAACCGTTCTTTGGTACCCAAGTTAAAAATTTGAATGGTGGTGCCATTAGCTCTAAGAGCAATAACAAATTGTTTTGGGTGCATGATGGCATTGTCAGCTGTCATATTCTTTCTAGTGACTTCGTTAGTGGTCAAGTTCACAATTGCCACCGTGTTGGCACCGTCATGAGTTTCCCGCACACAGACATATTGGTCCAGTTCTAAGGTGGTCAGCTTGAAATCAAGAGATTGAGGGGAAATCCCTAGTGAAGTCAAGTTGACAATCTCTGTAAACTCAATCGGAATATCATGGGACATGGTCAAGAGTTTGTGGTGAGAGTTTTTGATTTGGTGGCTTTATGAAAGTGCGCAAACACGTGACCGAAAATTCAAACTGGCGGCTTCGAACTTCGGCAGTAGCTATAAATAAAACCCATTGACAGGTGGCTGGAATTAGCAACTATTACTAGTGATGGAATGATAATCATAGTATCCCTAGATTGTTTATCAAGACAATTGATAATATTCAGTGTTTGCTTTTGTTGTACCTCAGATTGACATACTTTTTCGTTATTTATTTTTTTTTTTTCAACAAAACTGAAAAAGTGGCAACGTAATACGCAGTAGGACAAAATAGGAAACGTCACTCAGGGCTACAAACAATACACCCATTCCAAGCAACAACATCTCAACTTGAAAATTGCCAATTGACTATTACCTGATACCAATACATATTATTGCCTTGTCATTTTTTCAGTTAAAGCACATCCAGATCCCGGCTTATTCATCAACTAATCTCACCGCAAGTCAACTACTCCCCTCGCGTCGCACGATTAACTCCCGCAAAAAAAAAACCACTCCGCGGGAGATCACTTAGATATAGCCATGAACTTTCCCTTACCAGATCTACGCTTTGAACAGCTGTTCATGAAGCTGCTATCATCATATGCTGGAAACAAGCCGGAGATAACCCATGGTCTCTCTGATTCTGAATTGGACCTTCTTGGCAATGATGAAGGCGATCTTGAATTAATTGAGAAGAAAGAAGTAGACCCCCAACCTTTAAAGCCAATTACCCCTGGTATTGTCATATTCGCAGTGATTAAAGACCAAATTTTGATGCCTTTTCTTCAAGGGTTACTATGGACCCTGGTTCTTTTAAGTTTACACCCATTCTATACCAAAATCATTGCTAATGGACAACAAGTGGGCAAAGCAGTATACAAGCTACTTGGAATTGATCAGTTAATTGGACGTCGGTCGTAGCTATGACAAAGTTTTATCAATTTGATAATTATGGCAAAGGTCATATCCCAAATAGGAATTAGTTCTAGGGTTTCATTCTCGATTCATGACGAATTATATGCACTCCCGACACCCCCCATGTACAGCCTCTTTAAAAGAAAAAGAAAAAGCTAAACTTGTACAGTACAACTATGAATAGATAATTAACAATAATTAATGTCGTGGTGTTGATGGCTAACCCTAGCATTTTGTGACATTAGCTAGGGGACTATCAGATGCGACTTTGTGACTGATCCAGGTTTGTTCCGCCACCTTTAACAGGTGGTATAACACATCGGCCCCCTTATGACGTAATTATAATCCTCACTAATTCATCGGCAAGGTTTGCCTCAGTAAAATGGGCAAGCCGGATACTGCCTGTATAAAATCATACTTTACTTCGTCTACAGACGAAGTCGCACTAAATTGCTTTCCTGTAAACAATCGCTCCAGGTAACCTATTCTTAACGGCAAATGAATCGTCGGAGGACACGTTACACCAACGAACTGGCGTATACTGGAGTATCACCTAATGTTCCTCCTGGTGGTCATGGTCCTAATCGGAGTGCTGTGGCCGCGGCAAAGACCATTGGCAAATCAACATCGGGGAATGTTTCGCTTGCAAATCAAAATAAACCAGCCAATTTAACCACAAAAAGACTGAATGGACTGTTACTAGGACGTCGTCAACTGACTGGGGTTGACCCCCGATTCAATGGGTTTTCCCTGGCGGCATCCCGCCCTCCAAGTGATACCACCTTGGTGTATGATGAATTTGATGATGATGACGATTTCTATAAAAATAAGGAAACAATGAAGGAATTGTCGTTGGCTCAAGAGGCTCCGGTGAAAATGGTTAAAAAATACATCCCCACCCTGACGGGGGTTAAAATTGTCGAAGTACCCGAGAGTTCTCTTCAATCACAAATCGAACGGTCCAATAGTATCCGAGCAGGAATGGCACTTCCTAGATCAGCTTCGATGTCAGCGGGTAATCGCAAACCACTGATGCGGGCGCTGTCACTCAATTCATTGAGTTATGTAAATTATAAGAAGCCGTCGACCCCAACCAAGCTGGCTTCTAGATCGCCAAGTATGCTGAAAAAACCCGGTCAAGCGACAGTGAAATCAACACCCAAACCAACTACAACCACAAAGACCACAAAGACCACAACTACTACAACGGCAACCACGGCAAGAAGCAAGAAGCCGGCACCAAATAAGGCCCCCCAAAATCCCGCCCGCACGTCGTCAGCAAATCTGGCAGCAGAAGCTCAATTGGCACAACTCCAAAAGCAAATTGCCGAAGAAAAAGAACTTCAACGGCAGATCGAGAAAGCTCAGCAAGAATATGACCAACTCAAACAAGCAAGAGTTCTCCAACAACAGCAACATTTGGAACTGATGCAAGAAGAAGATGACGAAGAAGATGAAGCGAGCGCTGCCGCCAATACCATTGCAAATGCTGCGGAAGTAACCATGGATTATGATTCAACAATTCCAGATTCTCCAGAAGCAGTTATCGCCGAAGAACCCTCGCCTCGGAAAACCGCGGTTCCTACTTTCACAACGGCAATTACACCCGAGCCAGAAATTCATGAACCGATTGGGTTGGCAAAACAATTAAGACCTTCATTTGCAAATGAAACCACTACCATTGATAATGAAGGGTTTTCTGATGCTGTCAATGAGATTGTTGAGTTGCCCCCACCTACTCTTAACGTTGTTGCTACGCAGTCGCTGGCGCTGCTGATTGGGCTGGTGGATTCTCCCCCCAAGCCGATGAAACTGGCACTTAAGAACCTGGGTTCAACGTATACTCTTCAATCGCAAGGACTGGCGAATCATTCCAATGCTGCCCTGCAGGCATATTTACTGTTGGAAACAGCTGAAAATACCAGGATCAATATGCAACTCTCACAAAATGAGGCAGGAGGGTCATTTGATAACCAAGGAGGAGAAGGTATGTTCCATACATTACGAACTCGCTCCCGTTCCCCTCAACCTGGGCGGCCTCAATCGGTTGCTGAACCACAACGAGGGTCCCGCATGGCTAGTCGTAGTTTCCGTCAACTGACTAGCGGTATCCCTCAATCATCTCTGCAACACCAATATGTGCAACCGATTGCCCCTCATCCTGCTCTTCAACCAGGGTATCAACTGCCTCTGAAGAAAAAGGCAGCCCAACTTTATGCTCGTGCTCAAAGCCGTCCTCATAGCCAATTTGCTCCTAATCCTCAACGAAAGTCATCTTTCCTGAGAGAGGAAGCTGGGGATAATAGAACTTCTCTGACAGCACCGGCACCCCCTGCACATGGCAATGGTTCCAACCCTGGTGCTATGTCGACGCTAAGAAAGCAACAGCCACCTTCTCAGCAACAACCCCAATCGCAGCAGCAGCAACAACAACAACAACAACGGCTCTCGCTACGTGATCAAGTACCCGGCAATGCCAGACGTACTCAACAACCAGGTACACAACTGGTACCATTATCGGGCAGTGGTTTTAGATCAAGAATTGTCGATTCTGATGATGAAGACACTTTCCCACTGGCACTGCAAGGAAGCTCGATGCCAGCACCAGCACCTGATTATTCTGGTGGTCAACAGCAATCCTCCTCTGGCCGGAAAAAGGGAGGGTTTATTACCAATACATTCATCTTGCCTTCTGTTCGTGATCAGCAATATGACCAAGTGCAATCTACTCAACCCTCGGCTCCAGCTCAAGCAAATGGTCGGTCGCTGTTTGCTGAATCCCAAGGACTGGGGCCAAATAAGGAAAAGAAGAAATTTGGTAAATTGCGGAAATTATTCGGTAAGAATAAGGAATAGTTTAGGGGAAATATATATTTTTTATAATGATGTTCTCTAACCACACCGTTGACAATATTACTAGGATTAAGCCTGTACATAGTCCCAGTCCGCGTAAGTGCATATATATATCTTTTATACCGTTACTATATTACTTCTCCAAATCCACCCCAAAACAACAACTAATGACTCTTCTTGAGGCAATTGAAAAAGTGGATGGATTTCCTTATGGTCCAGTGACTGGATACAAAATCCTTAAAGGACATGATGGCACCACCCCTCTTGGTTATGTGACCGTTGCCTTTTCTAAATATTTTGAAGATGAACCAGGATTCACTGTTACCGATGATTCAATCGATATCGATGCTAGTTTTGTTACTGTGGAAAGCCGTAATAAGTTATTTGCTGATTTTGGTTCCCGGTTACGGAAATTGCCTCAGTTGGATACCATCTTGAATCAAAAATGGAGAAATGAGCTATATTCAGTGTTTGATAAGAACCATGAAGTTTATTTCTTGGTGGAACGGGCTTTGCTGACACTTTTAGGCGTTGTTACCTATGGGGTTCATGTGAATGGTTTCCAAAGAGTTAATGGAAAGTTACACTTGTGGACGCCTCGGCGGAGTGCTGACCGGCCAATGTGGCCGGGGCTTTTGGATAATACAGTGGCGGGAGGGTTGGGCTACCCTCATGGAGTTGAAGCTACATTAATTAAGGAATCAATGGAAGAGGCGGGTCTTTCTGAACAATATGTTCGTCTGCATTCGCTGGCGGCAGGGGTATTATCGTACTGTTATTTGGCTGCCGATAATATCGTTCAACCCGAAGTTGAATTCATTTATGATCTTGAATTTGATGGCAAAACTGCCCCCACTCCTGTTGATGGCGAGCTGGAACAATTTACCTTATTGGATGTGGATACCATATTACTTAAAATCAAGGCGGGTGAATTTAAACCCAATTGTGGATTGGTTATTATCGATTTTCTTATTCGCCATGGAGTAATCACTAGCGAAAATGAACCCAATTATTTAGAAATCGTCCAACGGTGCCACCGTCGGATGCCATTTCCTACTAGATGAACCTACATATGTCATTAATTTATATTCATCATCTCATACTAATCAATAGCGAAAAACCCCATCGGATCGGGGGGCCGACCTTGTTGAGGCATTACCATTTCGGGATCGGGAGTTTGGTAATCATCATGATCGTCATTGTAATTAGGAATCGCCCAATGTTGTCTGACATAAATGTTCGACAATGGGGTCACCGCAGAAGTAAATGGTTGTCTTCTTGGAGCGAAAACATCGGTGGAGTTCGTTAGTAAAGATCGTTCGTCTTCTTCCACTGAGAATTCAAACCGACCATTGCGGTCGATTCTTGATGTCCGTACACTATCACCCGAAGTACCTTGATTAGATGAGGGGGAAATCTTTTGCCGACAAAGCGGACAAGATAAGTTATTCTTAAACCATTCTAAAAGGCACAGTCTACCAAACACATGGGAGCATTCTTTAATCCTCATCGGAATATGAGCTTCGGGATCGGTAACTACCAGGTTATTTGTACTTCTGTCCTTAGCTGTAACCTCGATATCATCATTGTCGGTAGCATATCCTGGAAACATCTCTGTACCATCGACTTTTTCTTGAGTTAATAATACCGATTGAGGAAACCTCAAATAACTCGAACCAGATTCATCAACGGGGAAAAACAATGATGGGTCATTAAATTGACAACGTTGGCGAAACGGTTCCAGTTCTAACTGGCGGTGACTTTCATGGATATCATCATCAAGGGTGATTAATTCCTGTAAATGTTGTTGCAGTTGGTGTTGCGATTCCGAAACCTTGTCCCGCTTTTGTTGTTGTTGATAATGCTTTGGATCTATGTAACTTTCATAACATATCGGACAAATATAATCATCCAAACCATCTAGGTCATCTACGGGTTCGAGTGATCGGATGGCTTCTTGGGTGCGGCGTCTCAGGGATTGGGTATTACCAATGGCCCGATTCATCATGTATGAAAACCATTCGGGTAAATTATTCGTGGAAATCCGATCGGATTCCATATCAACTTCAATTATGGTATTAAATATGTCCATTTGGATATAGTGTACTTTATGGTATCGATTATATGGGGGGGGGGAGGGTGCGTAGACTTTAATGATAGTTCACGTGACCACCAGAGTATTTAGATCAAGGTTATACTAATTTTTCTAAAAGGTAAACTACATATCCTGACCTTAAATCCACTGTTAACCGTTCAGGGTTCACGTAGGTTATTTTAAATTGAGATTTCATCAATTCACCAACGAAACATTCCACTAATTCCGGATTTCGTAATGGTACCACGGTAATTGCTAATCCTCGAGGTTTAAGGATGGCAGTCATTGCTTCTATGAAATGAGGAACCAAATATTCATTATAAATGGTATCACTAGCAATCACAATGTCGATAGCTTCACATTCAACTTCTCTCACTTCATGAACACCATGATCAATAAACTCCCAATCAAATTCAACTGTAGATATCTTCGATGATTTTGCCAGTAAATTCTCATTGATATTATGTCGTAAGAGTTTTAAGATATGTTTCTGGTCACTAGCAATATAATGACGACATTTGGGTCCTAATTGCAGGGCTAATATACCTCCCACTCCTGACCCTAATTCTAGAACATTGGTTTCTCTTGTTAAAAGGGTTGAAAAGGGGGAATTTGACCACCAATTAACCAATAATACCAGTGAACTCCAACATATAAACCCTGTGGACAGGTTATTTTGCATAAGTTCACTCCACAGTTGCTTTATAGTCAAATCGGTACCATCTTTGAGTTCAATGGTTAAATTATCACTCAGTCGATCAACATAACCAAGATTTTGATTATCATCGGGGGCACAGTCTGTATAAAGGTCATATACATGATCATCGACGTTGGTTACCTCAATGAAGTCATCACCATCATAGTGAGACATCGATGAGATGAGTGAGAAGTAGATTATGATAAATTTCAAGGTTGAGGTAGTTGGGACCCCGAATCATGTTAATTGAAAAGTTGGGGATGTTGTTTTCATTAACTTCTGTTTTGCATGTTGTTTATGATGGATATTTCGATGTTTTCATCTTAGAAAAGGGTTATTGTTTATTTATGTTGTCATGATTTTTTATATTTAAAAACTACTAATACCCCCTTTTAATTTGGAGGTGATTTCTTGTTTCAGAGTGGGTCATCATAGTAGACGGCTGGAGGTGTTCTTGCCTCGCGCACTATCCCCCCCATCAGTACACCACTTCGAACAAGCGTCTCGACACTAACAATACCAACCCGATGACATCCACCATTCTTTACGTGGGTCTGATTCCCTTTGATTGGGATGAAAATATTGTTCGGTCGATCGCTGGTGCGGTGGCTAGATTGATCGATATACGTCTTGGGTTTGATTTTCAAGGTAAGAATAAAGGATATGTATTTTGTGAATATAGAACTCCTGAAGATGCCCAAAGAGCGACACAATTATTATCCCAAGTCCGTATACAACAACCTGGTGGTGGTTTAAAACGTCTCCGGGTGGAATCACTGAAAGAAGGGTTCCTTAAAGGTAACATCGATCTGCTGTTGAAACAAGTGATGAAACCTGACCCAAGATTCGTTCCGGGTAATGTCAAATTCCCCATGGAAGTAGCGATGAATTACCCAGGGTTGGATGTCAATCAACATGCTATTCCTACCAATGGTGGTCAACAACGTAATGCTAACAATCGTCAACCTCAACAACCTCAACCTCAACCTCAACCTGGGTTTGACCGTGGGGGTCAAAATCTAATGCAAAATCGATCCAACGTCGCTACATCATTGGTGTCACCAAAATATGCTCAAGCAACAAAAACGTTACCCCCGATGCCCCACCAATCACCATTTGCCATCCCCGACCATATTAATGAAAACTTATCCAAGATTCCTCCCCCACAATTAATTGAACTTATTGGAACGATTAAAAATATGTTACTGGGTCCAGAAGCTTCTCGGGTACATGATGTGCTTCAATATGCCAATGTTGCCCCTGCCGCCGCCCAAGCATTACTTTTAATGGGTCTTATTGATGAAGATGTTATTCAAGAAGTTACCCTGGGACCTAAACAACTGTCACCTCCTCCTCCATCATCTTCTCATCAACAACATCAACCACAACAATGGAATAATAATGGTCCACCAGGACTTCCACAGCCACCATCGATTTCTCGTCAACGGTATGGTAATAACAATTATTCACCTACTCCCCCACCACTGCTGCTACCCCCACCCCCAGTTGCCGTTAGTAAATGGCCAGGGCTTCCTCCTCAAACTCAACAAAAATTGGCAAAATTAGATCCTAACCAAGCCGATTTAATTGCCCAAGTATTACAATTACCAGAACTGGAAGTTGTTCAATTACCACCTGATAAGCAACAAATGGTACGGAATTTCCGCCAACAATATCTTTAAACTACGGCTAATTTGCAAAGTAGATATAATTATATAGGAGGTCTAACATTAACTAAGACATCGTCGACAATGCCATTGGTTCTTCCAGTTGGTGAATGAGACAGTGGCCGCAGTCTATATTCAGAAATAAACTTTTGAGCTGCTTCATATTCACTACCATACCAATCACCAACCATGGTTGCAATTTGGTATCGTTTTTCCATTTCATTCTGTTGGTCATTTTCTCCTTGGTGATCACTTGAGAATTGGAAATTGCTTTCCCAATCGACTAACCAGTAAGCCACACGTTTATATGCCATTTTCACCACGTCAGGAGTAACAAAAGGACGGTTTTGTTTAGCACAAAGAGCCATTGCTAATTCTCGAACTTCATCAATGGTGGTGGTAGCTAGTCGAACCAGTTTGGGGGCTAAACTAGCCATTCGATGCTGTCGAGTGAAGATTATCAATGAATGGATATATCTTTTGATATCTGGCAGCAAATAAACCTTGGGGATTGTTTGTTGGACTCGATTTACTTCATTGATATCGATTGGAGTCTTGTCAGTAATCGGGGTAGGTTCATATACACTGAACCAAAATTGCTCTTTAAGATATGGGTATAATTTTACGGTTGTATAGAGTTCCACGTCAAGAATTGCCACCACAATCCCCGTCAGCGGTGGTTTCAGTTTCAATTGTTGATATAACCGTCGTTGTTGGTCCTCTGAAGTTGTTTGAAGGTGTGTCCAAATCGTTACTTCGCTTTGGTCATTGATGACCTGGTGATGATGTTGAGAAACATCAATTACGGTGGGGGTCCCTAATGGTGATAAAACAGTGATGATGTTATCACAACATTGTTGAATATCATCGGTAGTAACAACAATATTATGTCGAGTTGCCAATGCAAGTGTTAGTCCTACATTAAGGGCGGACATGTTTGTTGAGGGGGACAGGTAGTGAGAGATAAATACTATGTGTCTAATCTCGCATTGATGATGGGATTTGCTTATGTAAACGCTTATGTAATCGAAGTGTCGATGGATTTAAAGGATAATCATCAAATGGTGAATCGTAGAAAAAAGCTTGTGTTTTACTTTTTGCTGGCCGTATCTCTCCCCTGAAATAAAGTACTTGCGTCTTGGTTTGAGTTTACCCCCCCCTTCATAAAGTTTATTACCAATGACACACATACAGTTAGTCGTTTAATAGTTAATTGGACGCGTCAACCGGGCATTCAATGTTGGGTATCAAAAGAAGATGATGATGCCCAACAAATCGATTTATTTAATACCATAGATGACCCATGATCTATCATCGATGGGATCGCCATTGATTTGAAACTATCGCGTCAAAGCACGACGCTCGACAGGTGAAGACCACAAGCACAATCATGCTCAGCTGCTTATTTTAATGACGCACCACGAATGGATTAGTGAGGTTAATCGTCGACTCATTGGGAAATGTATCAACAGAGAACGGGTTCATTCCTTGTTTCAAAAGAGATTGTACTATGGTTAAATATCATTTAGTCCTCTATAAGGACACTAAACTACTTAAATCCCCTGGGGTCATCACCATGCTCTATCCCTCACCCCCCCCCCCCCTTTCATCATAATAACAAACATTGAGAGGGATTTTAGGCACTGGCCTCACTGCCACAAACATTATTTTCGATGATAGGCATAATCGGCCTTCATCTCATTTCTCCTGCATGGTTGGGCAAAATTGACTTAAACAGGAAATTGGTGGTGACGACGAACTCTAAAATATTGTCTGAAGATTGCCAAGGTCAATAAACAATCAACATCCAATGAATTTAGAGGCAAAAGTAAATAGGTAATGATTGTTTATCAACAAATAAAAAAAAAACGTCTAGGGTCTACCTCATTGTATATTAATAATCAGGTCGTTACTAACCAATACCTGACCACCCTCACTTTTTTTAATCGCAACCACTGCATTCAATTTAAGCCTCCTTCCCAGTACTCGCAAACGCGAGAAACTGGATCTAATGGACTGCACTTGGCGCAACTCCTCGGGGGGATTGATTGTGGACAAAATCTCGGTCAAAACAATGATAGTTAACAGGGTAATGGTAACAACGTTGAATAACTTAAATAATCCATCTAAACATAAATATCGATGAGATTCCCTTCACCGAAAAATGATCTTCCTGTATCTTAGTAATAGGCGACGCAAATTGAGAATCTAAGGTTACGCGCCCGCGACCACCAATAAATAACGCGACTGGAGTAATTGTATCACCGTTTGTTTGGGGTGTTTTTTTTTTTTGATACAACCTTCATTGTATTGGTCTACCCTTCAACCGTGGAATAATGTCTAGGTTTCAACTGATTCCAAAATTCTACCAGTCAGAACCCCTGCCTATTGTTCAAGACCTGGCATTCCCTCCGTTTAAAATTGAACATCGCTATAAAGGCGTTTATGAACGGGCAGGTTTCGATGTCAACCAAGCTCCCAAAATACGAAGTGGTAGTCGTAATGGGTCTCAATCTAGTTTGCCCCTTTCCATCCGAGAACTGGCCCAACTGTCAGGACTGGTAAAAGTTTTTGAACATCAAATTCCTCGGTCGGAGCTGGAGGCGACGTCACCGTCTTCGGATCGGTTTGATGTCGAATCCAATAATAAAAACGTCAAAGGGTTATCTCTTTACCCTAGTGGAAATGTATCTTCACCGGCACCGCTGCCGAGATTAGAAAGTTTTCAAATGCTGGCGGCGAATCCTCCTCGACAAAATGTCCTTCCCCCTTATGTTCCTAGAAATCCAGCAATGAAATCTCCATCGAGTCCCCTTTCTCCAACCGTTGCCCTTAGTCAACGTCCTCCATTCGCTCCCTCGCCAACATCGGATAACCAACAGCTTCCTAATCCCCAACCTCAATCATTGAGATATCAACCCCCATCAGAAAATGGTTATTCCAATCGGCCAACTTATCCCCATGAACGGTATCATCACCTCACAAATAATGAAGAAGACCTGCCATTACCTTCGCCCCAAAATGATCCCCGGCCATCCATAAATCAATATGCTCCAACTAATCCCCTTCCGAGTACTATCCGGCCCAATATTTCTGTTCCTGAACCCCCAGAAACCCCGGAATTCGTCCCAGTTACTGAAAAAATGAGACAACGGCAATCGCAAGAACAATTGGTTCGTCAAAATACGTTATCGAAAAAGCGGTCAATCAAGAAGATCAATCAGATTGATCTGGCACTTTCAGGACTTCGTAGTGATGTTGAATCACATCGGTCTCTGTCCCTGAGTCGTACCCGTCTGAGTGTTCCTCAAATTGCCTCCCCCCCTCCTCCGTTACCTCTGGTTACGATCGATACCTTGCCATCTGCTAGTCATCATTTTGAACAAGCTTCAACTGAACAACCTGAAAGTGGGATCCCTGTGATTGAAGAGCCTCCTAAATCAGATTATCAAAATTTCCTTTCAGTTAAACCACTTAATCAAGGAAATTATCGTCAATCTCAGGTGCTGATGGTATCGCTGATTCTTCTGAGGGATCTGTTTGGCCATGAAGATATGGATGATGAAATGGCAGCCGAATTACAAAAACAATTGGATGAGTTGAAGATTAATGGTGGCACTAATTTGAACATTGAATCGCCGGAAACTAGACGGCGGACATTGCTTAGATTGGCGAGAGAAAAAGATATTGAAATCGCAACTCCTGAAGCTTCTCCTGAATCCTCTCCTACCAAAAAGGCAAGTCCACCTCAAATCATGCCCCATTCAGAGGCAGCCATTCCTTTAGTGTCTGAAGCTAAAGAACTACATCATCCTGAATATTCTGTTCCTCAATTCGCTAAAGCAATGCTGAAACCAACCACGGAGTTCATGGCTCCAGCTGGAGATATCGAAGTGCTCGATCCTCCACCGTCGGCTACTGATTCCGCTTTTAATTTTGATCCTAACCCAAGCACTGCATACGAACATGATGATCTGATTACTCCAGCCTCGGCTGTTTCTAATCCCAATAATGAATTGTTTACCCATCCCAACCAATCAGTCCCAACTACTAATGTCATCGCAGGCGCTGGATCTCCTGAACATATTGCCAATGGTCACGAATCAACTACACCATCATCTTCGGAACCCAGTTCACTGAATAAGTCCCTGTTGGCTAGACTGCTGCTGACAACTACTGACTTTGATGATTTGATGATGGAGGCTCAGTACGAACTGGTTCGGCCATTATATGCCAAACAAGAAGATGTGAAATTTGTAACATCTCCCACGTTGTCGGATGGACATTTTGCTAATGATGATGTTCTCAGTGAAGTTACTGAGTCGCCAGTAGCCCCGTTGGTTCCCAAGAAACGTCTGGTAAAGATTTCCGAACAACAGGAACCATCGCCCCTCCAGGCAAACTTCCCTTCTCCTGAATTACAACCCAAGAAGCTGATTCTTAAGAAACTGTCGGCTTATCCTATTGATGGGGTGTATAAGATTGAATCCCCTGGGGAAAATGCTACTGGTTACCCGTCATTCGATATTGGTGCAGATCTGTCTCCATTAATGCCCATTAGTTATCAAGCACCAGCAGGAACTGGGCCTTGTAGAGGCTGTCATATGGAAATTGATCCTAAGGCTAGAGGTATGCAAAAAGCTATCTATTCCAAGCTGGGAGAAATGCTGGGACAATGGCATCGGGGATGCTTTAAATGTACCCACAGTGAATGTAATATGGCATTTTCGAAACATGTCCAATGTTATGTGTTTAATGATGCTCCCTATTGTCAATACCATTACCATGTGGAAAATAACACCTTATGTGACTTTTGTGCTACTGGGATTGAAGGAGAATGTATCGAAAACGAATTGAGTCAAAAGTGGCACTTTCATTGCCTTCGGTGTGCAAAGTGTACTCGACAAATTCGTGAAGATTATTACCTTATCAATGGTGACATTTATTGTGAAGCTGATGGCAAAGAAGTTATTACTGGTCAAAGTGTTGGTCTGTGTGATAAGATTGAAAAGAGAAGAACGAGGTTGATGTATGTAGAAGCCATTTAAGATTATAGAATATTAAACTATTACGTAATTAATGGAAATCTTTTACTTTGTATAAATTTTATTTTTAATGTAGAAAAGATTCGAAAAGTTATTAAATATAAATATATAAAATGTTTGAAAAATATTTAAAAATTGGGAAAACTTTGAAAAACTTTGAAAAAAATTAAAAATATAACAAATAAAATTAATTAAAAAAATCGTTACCTTATAAAAACCGTCAAGTTACATTTTTCTGTGTGTTCACCCCCTCCTCATAACCAACCTAAGATCACTCGCTTAGTCAGCAGAACCGCACCATGGTTTTTTCATCACAATCACAGGTGCGACAACAACACTCCAATGGTATACACTTCCCCCTCGGTTGTCATTGATAATGGCCTGTACAAGACCCGGGCGGGGTTTCTGCTGGAAGATATCCCCCTGGTAGTTTTTGATTCCAACTATGTGGTCCACGATGGCCAGGTGTTGTTTGGGGACGACAATCTCATTGCTCACCCTGACGCCGAAGTGATGACAGTAATGGATAATGGCGTGGTTTATGATTTTGATAGAATTACAAACAACTGGCAATATGTCTATGACAATATTGATAACGGTGCTGGCGTCAATCCTACTGAATATCCCTTGGTTTTGACCGAACCATGTTGGAACACAAGCAAAGCGAGAGTTAGAACGTCGCAATTGGTGTTTGAACAATTTCAAGTACCGATTTTTTCCTTAATTAAGACCCCGCTTTCTCAGTTATATCATGCTGGTAAACTGACGGGGTTAGTGATTGATATTGGTTCTAGTGTTGCCCTGGTGACGCCAATCTTAGATGGTATCATTCAAACAAAGAGTGCTTTCCATTCCAAGTATGCTGGTGACTTTTTAAATCTACATTTGGCTGCTTATTTGGGCACCAAATGCCCGTTGGAAGCATTGTTACCATCGAAATTTACCCTGGCGTCACCTTCATTTAAGCAATACTATGTCAGTCATCATGTGTTGCAAGATTATAAACAATTGCTGATTTCAGCATTGTATTCTCAACAACCGTTCCCTTATCTCCAAGTACCTCTGGGAGAACATATCCCAGTCAATGATGCTCCCAATGTTATACAAAATTTATTTCAACCTGGAGTAACACCAATTCCAGGAGTTGATATCCCTCAACCATCAATGGATAAACCTCATACTCATGGGTTAACTAACTTGGTATTCTTATGCTTAAAACTGTTGGAAGCGACGATGTTACCCCTGGATAATGCTCAAGGCAGTGCCAAGTTCACCCGATTCAATGAAACTTTTAAAACATTGTTAGGGAATATTCTTATCACTGGGGGTACTTCATTGGCCGCAGGTTTGGCTGATCAAATTATCAATGATATCCGGGCATTGACCCCCCAATATTTCCCAAACTATGGGATCTCGCCGTTTTCAATCACCCTGGTGAGTTCACCAGCAGCAAATGATATTGGCGATTCCTGGGATCGGTTGTTTTCCGCCTGGTTGGGAGCGTCCAACTTGGCACTGATGTTGAATGATCGAAATGAAGAACTGAACCTGGTTAACATCGCCATGGAAAACTGGTTTGTGACAAAGGCAGATTACGAAGAAATGGGTGAAGACTTAATTGTGGAAAGATTTAAATAATTTGTATTATAATGTAAATGGCGACGCAATCGGAGTTGATCGGTGGAAAAATATGGCAAACTCCGGTCTCGAACCTCCGACGATTATGCGTAGTCGCACATAAGACCTCGGTCTACCCCACAATATTAGAAATCCATATATATACACCTCCCCCCCCTCATCCCTGACCCAGCCTAAAACAACAACATCAATGCCCGAAGTCGGAAAAGTTAGAAGTCCCATTGACGTTGGTAAATTGGAAACTTTCCTTACTAATATCCCCCAATCGCCAAAGGTAACCCAAGGGCTTAATGTCCCCAAATTTGCCGCCCCATTCAAAGTGGAACAATTCAAGTTTGGCCAATCAAACCCTACCTATTATTTGACTGATGCCAATGGTAAGCATTTTGTCCTTCGGAGAAAACCCCAGGCTAATGATAAGTTAGTTCTGAAACTGGCCCATGCCGTGGAACGGGAGTTTTTCCTCTTAAGAGCCATCAATATCTTGAACCATGAAAATACAAGTGAAGTTAAGCAAGTTCCTGTTCCTAAAGTATGGGTTCTTTGCGAAGATGAACTGGTTATTGGTCAAGTATTTTACGTTATGGAATATATTGAAGGTCAACTGATTAAGAACCCCAGTATGCCTGATGTTAAATCTGAAGAAGATAAGAAACAATATTGGGATCTGATTATGACCACAGCGGCGGCAATTCATATGTTGGATGGGGAAAAATTGATCTCTCATCTTCCTAAGCAACATTTCCCTCAATTTCAAGATGTGGAAAAGTTGAAGAAATCACTGTATTTTGACAGACAAATTAGAACGTTATCTCGGGTTTCTGAAGGTCAACTGAAGGTGGTTGATCCCATCCCAAAGTTTGAAGACATTTGTCAATGGTTGACTCGGAGAGCTCCTAAAGATCCAGTTAATTTGACATTGGTTCATGGTGACTTTAAGATTGATAATGTTTTATTCGATCCAACCACCAAGAAAATCGTTGCCGTATTAGATTGGGAATTATGTACCATTGGTCACCCATTATTTGACTTGGCCAACTTTTTACAACCATTTTCGTTACCTAATCATTTGAACAATTTATTGATTCAACCTTTAACCACCGATATGGGACGGGAGAACCCCAAATCTCAAAAGGAAGCAATTGATTTGTTGAGATTATATGATCTGAAATATGAAGGGTCATGGGACCCTAATGATCCAAAGAATAATCCCGTTGATTTAAAGCTGGTGGGAGATGTATTTGGGTTATTAAGATTATGTGTCATTTCTCAAGGTATTGCCATGAGAGTTAAGAAAGGTGTGGCATCCCTGGCTAATGCCCTGGGATTTGCTAGCTTATACCCTTACTTGTCCGAGTTGGCGATGGAAACCATCGAAAGTGATGAAAAATCAAAGTTATAAATTTGATAGCATATTTAGAATATATCCCACAAATAACAAATATCTCTTTTTGATTGATAGTCTATTTTGGTTGGAGGTGATGGTGATGGCGCCATTGCGACTTTAGATGCATCTCGAACTCAACCTATGTCGGACCCATTGACCTCCAATACTCGTCCTGCCACCGACGCCCTTATTACCGTACGGATAATCAAGTCATTCCCTTATCGTAATGTTAAGAATTATGTCATCCACAAGATTAATTTAAAGGAAACCACCCCATCACAGCTTTTACACCAAATGATCGACACCATCAATAGTGAAGGTGGCCTTAGACCTTATCGGAATGTGCCATATGATACCATTAAAGTATATTACCACCCTCATGAAACCAAACTGATGAACCTTGTTATCAACTTTGATGGTGATGATGATAAAATTTTAACTGCTGATGACAAGAAAGACAAGAGCTTATGGGATCTCGGGGTAACCAATGAAACGGAATTATCAATGTTTATTCTTAATGATTATCAACAATATAAGGCCAACCCTGAAGACAAATGGATTTGAAAACCCCCACCATCTAAATAACCGTCGATCCCGGACCTGATTTCATCGCTTGCGACCAAAAATGCCATAATCGACCCCATCGACGGAAAAGGGTCAAATATGTCCACAGGATAAAATAAAAGAATACACAAATATAGACACCCACAACCGCCCCACCAAAGAATAGTCGAAACATGGCATAGATAAGGTCACTGATTCCTAATAGTACTTTAACCCCTCCCAGGGTTTGGGATACATCAAAGTTTGATGTGAATACCGGGGAATAATCTTCAACCAGGAGGATAACATAAAGAGGTGACCTCTTAAATATAATAAGCTGAAGATCATCCACGATATTTTGATATATTATTGGTAAATATGACATCGTGGTGGCCGTTGGGGAAATGGGGGATGTAGGTGATGTAGGTACTATATTACCATGCGTGTAGATCAAAATAGACATTAGTTGATATTAGGGTACTGCGATGTGAGAAATGTAATAACAATGAGATCTATGTTGATATGAGTATTGACGTGTATCTCACTTATTATTTAAGTTTATTTAGTGGTGTAACATCAACTTTCTTTTTGACGTCAATCTGTTATGGCCTTGGGGGGGTGGTCCATTGTCACCAGCACGTGACCCACACCCCCAAGCCGATGGGGTTTGAATATTTTAACAAAGTTACTAACTCATAAATTTTCAAAACAACTATTATTAATATCATTTAATTGTAAATATAAACATTACTCATCCTCGATTCATCCACCACTGTCTGCCAACCCCAGTTCTAAGGAGTTCGCATAACACCATTTTTGGTAGTATACAGGACGCATTTTAGCCAATGAAAGCAAAGCGAATGTGAACTCCAATCGCACTGAAAAATTTAAACACTTGATTACCACTATTCAAGGCGAACGCAATGTTCAGAACAATTCCCGTACAAAAAGTGGTGGCAACTGGTGTTGCCGCCGTAGGTGTTTCTGCCTCGTACTTGCTTTACAAGGACTCGATGACCGCTTCTGCCATGACTGCTGCTGAACACGGTTTGCACCCTCCCGCTTACAACTGGTCTCACAATGGTATGTTTGATACTTTTGACCATGCTTCCATCAGAAGAGGGTTCCAAGTTTACCAAGAAGTTTGTGCTGCTTGTCACTCCCTTGACAGAATTGCCTGGAGAAACTTGGTTGGTGTTTCTCACACTGCTTCTGAAGCTAAGGCCATGGCTGAAGATTTGGAATACCCCGATGAACCCGATGATGAAGGTAAGCCCAGAATGAGACCCGGTAAGTTGGCTGATTACATTCCTGGTCCTTACAAGAACGAACAAGAAGCCCGGGCCGGTAACCAAGGGGCATTGCCTCCTGATTTGTCGTTGATCGTTAAGGCTAGACACGGTGGTTGTGACTACATCTTCTCGTTGTTGACTGGTTACCCCGATGAACCTCCTGCTGGGGTTGAATTGCCTCCTGGGTCCAACTACAACCCTTACTTCCCCGGTGGTTCCATCGCCATGGGTAGAGTGTTGTTCGATGACTTGGTCGAATACGAAGACGGTACCCCTGCTACCACCTCGCAAATGGCTAAGGATGTCACCACCTTCTTGAACTGGGCCGCCGAACCTGAACATGACGACAGAAAGAAGTGGGGTCTTAAGGCTCTCATCATCGTGTCTTCCTTGTACTTGATCTCTGTTTACGTCAAGAAGTTCAAGTGGCAACCTTTGAAGAACAGAAAGATTAGATTTGACCCCCCTAACAAGAAGAACTAACCGCGGGGATCTGGTTGGTTTTAAGCTTTGACCCCAAAATCGCATGAAGGTCAATGTAAATACGTCATTTTAAGGAATAGAGATTCATTAATCGAAACACGGTGTAGTTTTCATTTTGCTTTTTCTATCTACATTACATTCATTCTCTAAGCATGATACATACCTATTTTTCGTTGGCTTACATCGACAACACCTTCTTCACCCCACGGCAAATGACTTCAGCATCAGGGAAAGCAAAATCTTCAAGTTCCTTAGCGTAAGGAGTAGGGACTTCACAACCGGTGATTCTTTCAACGGGAGCATCCAAGTGGTCAAAAGCTTCCGATTCCATCACTTGGGCGCAAATTTCCGAACCAACCCCAAATGCAGGGAAACCAGCTTCAACGGTAACCAAGTGGTTGGTCTTCTTGATCGATTCAACAATGGTAGGCACATCCAAGGGCTTGATTGATCTCAAGTTGATGACTTCACACAGCACCCCAAATTCATTTTGCATCTTAGCAGCGGCTTCCAAACAGAATGCCACCGATCTGGTGTGAGAAACTAATGTGACATCGGTACCAGCTAATTCGACCTTAGCCTTACCAATGGGCAAAACAAAATCAGGCAGCAATGCTTCTTCGGAAATTTCAAATTCTTCACCATAAGCAATTTCATTTTCCAAGAAAACAACGGGGTTAGGATCTCTGACAGCAGCCTTGAACAACCCTCTGTAATCTTCAGCAGAATAAGGCGACAACACCTTTAACCCGGGAATTGACCCATACCAAGCGGCATAACATTGAGAATGTTGAGCAGCTACCCCAGCAGCAGCACCATTAGGCCCTCTAAACGTAATATTCAGATTCAATTTCCCCCCAGACATGTAAAAAGTCTTACCTGCCAGGTTAACGATTTGATCAATGGCTTGCATGGCGAAATTAAACGTCATAAATTCCAACACGGGCTTAAGACCAGCAAAAGCAGCCCCAACTGCCAAACCAGCGAACCCCATTTCGGTGATGGGAGTATCGATAACTCTCTTGTCACCAAACCGATCCAATAACCCCCGAGACACTTTATAAGCACCATTATATTGGGCAACTTCTTCCCCCATCAAAAACACATCAGGATCTCTATCCATTTCTTCGGCAATGGCAGAATTAAGCGCATCTCTGATGGTAATCTTCTTTGGCCCCAGTGACGACAGAGCTTGTTTAATATCCATCATTCTTAAAGATTGGTAAGCACCAGCTTGGGGTAACAGCCGGGAAACTCTCATAGCCTGAGCGGCAAGGTGAGCCGTCTTGGCTACACTAGATTTGGACATTGAAGGTTACGGGTGGTGGAGGAACTATCAACGTTTATAAATTTTTGGGGCGTATAACGGAACGGTGGTGTCCATGGGTGCGTCATCACGTGACTCTCTTTACATCAAAGGGAACGATTTAAACCTCACGAGGGAAGTGGGGGGAGGGTGGTTAATTTAGGGAAACATTATACGAGAAGAGTTTAGTATAAGGGTACTTTAATTGCCACCATGATTATCACTTTTTCACTTTATTAATAGGAATATCATTCCGATGGTGGATGGTGACGCGGGGATTAAAGTCCTGGGAGGATAAAAGAGGGGAGGAGTGGGGACGGTAAATAACGGACAAACAAAAGCGCGGCGACTAATAAAATCTCGATGACAAAAATTGTCGTAGTAGATGTACTATAAATGGTGATATAAATACAACCCCAGTAAATGGTAAATAAACAATGGTAATACATTGATATATGGAAAATTTGGTACACTTCTGGTTTAAGGGTATATGTAAACCGGGGGTTAAGTTCCAAATATAATGGGGGGTGCAAATGTGCAAGTATTTCCCCGAAGAGATTGAGTAGGAGAGATACAAGTATGACGACGCTACCATACGTGGAATTATCACTTAATTATCAAGTAATGATCAATTGGGGAAGGGAATGATACTGCTTCGACGTGTGACTACTATTGCCTATAGCTGTTGATACTGACCTTATAAGCTGTCGATATCTGACCCTAACTGTCTATATCTGGCCTTATTAGCTGTTGATGTGTTGCCTAGCTATCAATGTGTTGCCTAGCTATCAATATCTTGCCTAACTGACAATATCTTACCTAACTGCAATATCTGTCAATATTGATCAATTCCACGACCTTATTATTTAAAAGGGTTCAAAGTGACATTATTCTTAAAAAAACCCATTCTGCTAGATGTGAATATTTTCATCACCGTCAACACGAAATTTCCAATCATCTCATTTGTTGTCCTCGACCAATCTTGATTACCTGCAGTACGGCTACGATGTGCGATGGTGAAAAAAAATTTATTACCAAATTCGCCATATACCAATATGTTGCGGAAGTCAACGAATATTGGGTTAGGGGCTGTCCGGTACAAGCGTACTTTTGCTTACCCTAGAGGTCAGCAACTTCCTGATAAGACCCATCCCAAAAAGGACCATTCCTCGTCGTTTGCCCGGTATCTTAAAGGATGGTTGGGTCCGAAAAATATCCGGGGGGAATACTATCGTAACCGGTACTATTACCCTAACCAAAACCATACCACCAATTACGTCATTAATGATGGTCAAACCGTGGTTGACCTGAATTACATGCCTACATTATATGAAAACCATTTAAGACCATTCCCAACAAACGGAAAGTGTACCACCAACTTGATGATTTCCGATGAACTCAAGGCCAAGATCATTGCTGATGTCAATGACAATGGGTTACATTTCCAAGAAGTAGCCCACAAGTATGGTATTTTCATGCTGAGAGTGGAAGCTATTTGTCGTTTGCATACCATTGAACAAAACTGGAAGAGCCAGGTAAGTACCGTTTACATGATGAGACTGAGAAAAAATTCGATTAGTCTTTAAGACACCTTATGTGGTTAGAAATTGCTCGATTCTGAAGTACTAACAATTCTAGAACAAGATTACCCCCGCATTAACTAAATTTAACTCCATCATGTACAAGATGTTCCCCTTGTATGAACCTCCAGTGATGGCGGATAATTTGACGGAAATTCCTACTCCGCAAAAGACGTTGGCTCAACGGTTCTTGACCATCTCGGAATCGCAACCTTTCGGTCCTGTCGATGCCGCTAGAGTGTTGGATTTGCCCGTTGCTCAAGAAACCCTTCATCAATTGACTGATTTGGACCCTGATCAACAAGCGGCTGGCCATCACCACAAGTTAAATACCGTGGTTGTTGGTAAGGAAAAGCAAGGTGATAGAACTCAATTCAAGTTCACCAAGGGTACCACCGGCGACATTGGGTTGAGATATGGTGCCCTGAGACGGGACAAGAAGAAGGACCGGGCCATTGGCTTTGATGCCGAAGGTAAGATGGTGTACTTGTAACAATTGAACTAAGTAATGGCTTGTACATAGTAATGACCAATATAATGAAGAGTTTCTCCCCTAGACCATCAATAATGACTGCATTAAACACTATATACAAGGCTAACTAGCTATATATCATCATCAGGGACCCCATTCCATCACGTAATAGTTATTCTTCCCTAATCTAACCAACATGAGCTTTTCATCGACCAATTGGTCCTTGTCAAACAAAATGATATCATCAGGGTCAGTAATTTGTTGACGATCCAACCCCAAATATACCGCCCCCAGGGCCAACATATTCTTAATTTCTCTTTTCAGTTTCCCGGAAACTTGAGCCAATAACGTACTTAATTTAAGATCGTTAATATCTTCAAAATCGGAAAACTTAAGGTAATGTAAAATCCCCAGCTTTTCAAAAGCATGGATCAATTTGTTGGCCAGGATTTCTTCTTCAAATGGTTGTTCAGGAGTTGGAAATAAGAATGACGATACATAGGCCATCTCATCACCAGTACCAGACCCATGTAAAAGGTCGGTGACTTCTCTAGCCAAAATCCGTTGACCTTTACGAAGAGATGGATCTTCATTATGGATGGTTAATACTTCTTCAATGACATTTAATGGCAAAAGGGTTAATGACTTGAGTAAACGAGGTAACATTTCATCGGGGACTTGAATAAAGAATTGAAACATTTGGTAAGGCGTAGTCATCTTAGGGTCGATGAAAACGGCATTCCCGGCAGATTTACCAAACTTTTCACCCAGAGGAGTAGTCAATAATGGTACGGTGACCCCATAAGCTTGATTTTCCCCTTCTGGTTTCGGTTTAAGCCTCAGAATCAAATCAACCCCAGCAGTGATGTTCCCCCATTGATCATTACCACCAACTTGTAAGTTAACTCCATCTTGTTTGAACATATGATAAAAATCATACGCTTGTAAGATTTGGTAAGCAAATTCATTAAACCCTAACCCTTCATTGGAAGTTAACCGTGATTGAATCGAATCCCGAGCTAACATTTGAGAAACTCGAATGTGACGACCATATTTCGCCAAGAATTGAAGCATACTGACATCTTTCCACCATTCATAATTGTTCTTGGTTTCAGTTTGAGTGGCCACCACGGGGAAATTTCTTGACTTTGCGTATTCAATACCGGTGGCAAAGAAACTGGACATTTGATGTTGAATTTTATCGACATTTGATACTCGATAATCTTCATCGAGTTCTTGACGTTCAGTGGTTCTACCCGAGGGGTCACCAACAGCACCAGTGGCCCCACCAACAAGACCAACCACTGGATGACCTCGAATGGCAAAATTAAGCAATACCATCAATGGTAATAAGTTACCCAAATGAAGAGATGGTGCCGTAGGGTCAGCACCACAATATAATTTGAATTTCTTCGAATCATCCTCCGTCAACTTAAACAAATCATCATCGGTGACCAGTTCCACGAGATTCCGGTTTTGAAGAATAGCAAGAACCCCTCCTTGATCAGGAGTAGCCTTAGACACAAGTTCTTTAACCGATGGAACCACCCTTGTGGCGGTTGTCAGTGCCTTTCGAATCAACTGCCGAAGAGTCATATGGGTATGATCGCGCGGGAACCTCCACCAACTAATGACCTAGGTATATATACACTGGGTAGATGGGGGTAAAGGGTTCTACAACGAAAATGGGTGAATATTGGTATTATCCACATTCACCTATATAAATTAAAAGAGGTTATTATTGGTTCATTTGTGACGAGGATCATAGTTTTAGGTTGCCCCATTATTCCATACCATATTTCGTGCGCATCTCTCTTCTTAGTTATAATCTTAACAAAATGTCGAAATGGCTGGGGAGTCCGAGTCATCGGAAGAAGTTGGGATCACATTCATTTAATACGGTGATTCAGGGTCATCTTACTCCCGAACAAATTGATGCCTACCAGGAGATGTTTCGTGTGGAAGAGATTGCTGATATCTTTCGCTTTGCTCAAACGAGAAGACGGTTGGTAACGTCGATTCTTCCCCTGGGGAACCTCGATGCCAATCCTAATTATCGTCGGGATCCATCACCACCTCCTAAATATGATTCTCGAGGTAATCGTACCAATACTAGAGAAGCTAGAACCGTGGAAGCAATGCAACGAGAACAACATTACCTTGTGGAAATAGCCGTGAGAGATATTCTAGGTTATAACCCTCCAGCCGATTATAATAAACCCCAAAATAATTCGGAAAAGTTTTATATCCCTGCCCTTGATTACCCTCATATCAATTTTGTTGGTCTATTACTTGGACCAAGAGCCCAAACGTTACAAGAATTACAAGAAAAGAGTGGAGCCAAATTAGCCATTAGAGGTAAAGGGTCAGTCAAAGATGGTAGAGGCGGTGATGGTGGCGAAGATGATGATGATTTACACTTGGTGATCACTGCTGATACCACCCTGAAAATTGTCCGGGCGAAAACCCTTATTCAAGAAATCGTTAATAAAGCCATTGAACTGCCTGAAGGTCAAAATGACTTTAAAAGAACTCAATTACGGGATTTGGCAATTATTAATGGTACCTTACGAGAATCTCGACCTTATGTGAGAGATGAACAACGACCACGGATGATGGATATTACTAAGGTGGTTTGTAAGATTTGTAAGCGGGTTGGTCATTATGCTAGAGATTGTCGACTGAGAGATGATGATAATGGTGATGTCAAACGTCGTCGTGTCGATGAAATGGATTCATATCGACCAGGACAATGGGGGTCGGAATCGGTACCTGGTTCAGGATTGGCACAATATCAGCCACAATCACAGATACCAGTTCAAACAATGGCCAAAGCTCCTCCACCAGGGTTGGCACAAACGGCCCCAGAAGCACCACAAGTGGCACAAGCTCCCCCACAGGCACCCCCTCCTGGACTACAAGCACCTCCTCCTGGATTACAAGCACCTCCTCCTGGATTACCAACATCATCACCAGCACCACCTGGTTTACAAGTGCCTCAACCAGTTCTATCTGGATTGGTTACACGGCCACCACCACCTTCAAACAGTCCCCTACCTCCTGCACCTCCACCTCCTCATGTTAACGGTGCTCGACCTCCACCTCCAGCACCTCCAGCACCAGCACCAGCACCTCCTCCTCCAGTACCAGCACCAGCACCTCCCCCTCCAGTATCAGCACCAGCACCCCCCCCTCCAGCACCAGCACCTACTTCCAAACCTCCCCCTCCAGCACCAGCACCTACTTCCAAACCTCCTCCACCTGCACCAGCACCTCCTCCACCAGCACCTACCTCAAAACCTCCCCCTCCTCCCCCACAATAAGCATTACATAATCAAAATAAAATAGGCATATCATTTCTCCCCTTCAATCTCCTAATTAATGATCATTGACATTACCTCTTGTGATCAACACTAGTGCGCGTGAAAAACTATCTCCATCCTAACCATTACAAATGAACGTCAGTACCAGTGCCCTTGGTGTACGGAGAAGACGGGTGGCTACCCAAAGCATCGATGAAGATGAAAATGCCGCCATTCTTAAGCTTGGACCTGAATTCCAATTACAACAAACCACCAACCTGGGGGAGGTGGAACAATTAATTGCGTTAAACCTCAGTGAAGCCAGGTTATTAATACGGGCAGCATTAAAAGAACGGAAGAACAAGAATAACAAAGGGGGACCCACTAATGATAATGACCTTGATCTGGAAGAAAATGAAAAGGAAGATGAAATTTCCAATATGGAATTGGCAGGCCCTAATTCCAATGAAATTATGCACAAGACCCTTAACTATCTCGGGAACTTTGCTAGATTTAAGAACTCCAGTTCAACTGAAACCGTGGAAAAGTTATTAACTGATTTCCTGGCCCAAGCCCTGGAACCATTACACCCATTTGAATTGGCACAATTAGGCTCGCTCGAATGCGAAGAAGCGGAAGAAGCGAAGCTGTTGATCCCTAGTTTGGCTCATAAAGTGTCTGATGTTCAATTACAAACGTTATTGACTGAATTAAGAAAGTATCAAACTTTAAATTAAGGTAATGATCAAAACCCCATCCCCAGGAGACCGACCCCCTTCTAGAATATGAGAAATAGATGAAGGAATCCCATTAGAGTATTCCATTGTAATTTTAATAATTAAAAGCTAAACAATCTTTCCATTACTAGGGTTTCCTCCAGGGCCACGACGCGTACCGGGGTCCCCGATGCCGTTCTTTAGAGTACGCGTTTGACACCGTTCAGTGCCACTACCATTAACCCCAAGCAATCATGCAGTTCCTTACCGCCAAAACAATGATCTATATCAGGATACTATACCTCATAGTCATTGCCTATTACCTTATGATGTGGCCAGAAACCCTTGGTACCATTGGGATTGTCGTCCTCCTCGGTCAAGCGATGAAAGTGCCCCTCATTTTCTTAGACAAGTCCAACCCTCTTAATGGGGCATTATCCATGGTATTTGCTTTATTAGCCCTTTCCGATATCGTACCTCTTTTACTGGAAAACATCCCCTATTTTGAAACCATCATCCCCATCCGTACCGCCGTCTTCTTCGCCGTGGCAGGGTACTGTTGTATGGCATCATCACCATTGGCAAATTCATTGGTATTCACTTATGTGTTCTTTGAAGTATGGATCAACTTCATCACCTACAATAACTTACGGGATGAAAAATACTACCGGTTTAAGAAATTTGTTGAAGAAAACCCTAATGCTTTCGATGAAGCCGCAGGGGAACAGATCTTGGTGGATACTGATTAGAAACCAATAGTTATGTCGATAAACTTAAAAAAAAATAAAGGAAACGTAATCTCAGGAACTTTCATTGACGACAGCGGGAGATAACCACTCCCGAAGATCTTCAAAGCTTTTTTTGTTTTCTTCAAACATCACCCGACCTTGACGTAAATACATTAACATCAATTGTAACCATTTGCGTTCCAATCGACGTAAAAACTCCTTATAGGCATTGGTGAGCTCCTCGGTCAAATTATTCATGTCCCTGGTGGTTAAATCAATTAACTGGGCCAATTTATTCAATTCTCGTTCCACTTGTTTCAATTTAGATGGGGTATCACCAACCTCAGCCAGAGTTTCACCGGTTTCAGCGTTGAGCTTTTTCGTGAATTGCTTATTATAACTTGAGCCTCCACCAAAGATACCATACCAACTCTTTTTATGGTTAAGACTGACACCAACTCCACGTTCTTTAGCAAGTTTAATCTTTTGGATGGCTTGATTTAAACTTGGCGATTCAAGTCCTTGTAAATGATCCAAATTGGCAGTTTTACCTTCGGCAGCTTCAGGAACACTGGCGACACCAAACACTTCTTGGTATTTTTGGAACTTTAATTTATACAATAACTTATACTGGATCACCTTATATTTATAAAACTTAAGCAGGGTGAGCGCCAGGTAATAGTATTGGATAATCTGATGGATGGGTTCTTGCCATTCGGGAATTAAACTTTCCTGAACAAACCCTTCCAACGCCAAAAAGTTCAGATCAATGGTTGATCCAAATTTTTCAATCGATGCAGAAAGGGAATTGTCGACACCTCGACTGTTATCATATACTTGAAGGGAGAAATTATTAAGGTTACCTCCCAATTCAATCAAGTTATGAATAAGGGATTTATAATCCTTAACTTGACGCAGGTTTATTTTATCAAGGTCATATAGGATCTTGATTTGGTGATGAAATTGCACTTCGAAATCGATTAACGTCTTGGGGATCTCGTGGAATACCTGAGACGCCTCCACATTAATATCATCAAATAATGGCGTCTTTAGCTTTGCTTCAAATTCCTCTCGTTTGGCATCCATGAGTTTTTTTTGATCAAATAACTTTCCCAAATCATCATTGATTTTTCGAAGGGGACTTAAATTATCCAGCGACAGCGTCAAATCAAAACCATTGATTTGGGGTAACAACACGTATAATCCATTCTGATCAGTAGTATCCACCGGATTAGCCAATAATAACAGGTGAGGTAACACCAGCACTGGCGGTTCATGTAATGCAGAATCCCATGCCATTTCATAATTGGGATCAAAGAATTTAACGGTTAATGCCAGTTCCCGGAGTCTTGGATCCAGTCCAAATACCAACTCCTGGATAAACCGAGTGAAATATCGTTTTCTCAGGTCGATAATCGCCATTTCATGGGATTGATTGATGGAATTGACGAGATAGCTCATCAATGAGTGTTTTTCCGGGATTGGCGGTACAATCACCGTGGGGAATAACTTGATCAATTGTTCCCTAAACAGTTTGAATTCCAGGTATCTTCTCTTCACCACCACTCGCGTTTGTTCGTCTTCCCCTTGAAGTCCCAATTGAATCAGATAAACAACAACCAGGGTATTCACCAAATGTTCCGCCAGGACAACGCCAATTTCAAGTAATGGCAGTTTAAGAAGATCTTCAATTCGATTGGAAAGACCCAATGTACTATTTACTAGATCATGAGCATCAGGACTTGCTTCGCGGTGACTGTTGGTTCTGATTGCCGTTGCTAGCATCGACGACGATACATTAGCTCCAGCTTTTTGGGGAGGATTGGCTAATATCAGGGCATCCCCATAAAATGATGGGTTATTGTCTTGTTCAATGTCGCTAAAAAGGTCGTCACCCATGATTAGCTGCGGTGTGGATAGTCCCAACTATTGTGATCTGGGTGGAGTGAGATAAGGTCGGGGCTCATGTTAGAAAAGACCAATTGAGGGCAAAGTCACGTGACAATACCGCCGGTTGGGTTACATAATCGATTATTATATATATGTGATTTCAGCCTCGTACGGCATCAATTTTATTATCCATGTCGACCCACGAACTCCCCAAAACCGCTGATGGCTTATTAGATGAAGCCAAATCGAGAAATGTCGTCACTCACGATGCCATTGCTGCTGGTGATGCTGATGGTAAACCTCACCATCATGGTGGCCACCCTGCAGGTCAACACCCCCATAGCTTCCATGAAAAGATGTCATTGATCGTTGATGATGTCGAAAACAAAATTGAAGATGGGGCTAAATTCCTTGGTGAATCATTTGCTGGTAAGGAATCTGGTTCTGCCCATGAAGTGTTATAGATATTAATGGATAATTATTATTATGATATATATTTTACGGCATTGACCAAGTAATTTGGGACCTAGTCCATTTATAAAATAATGGTCTTGATGGAGGAGGATCACTAATGATATTAATGAATTGACCCATGCTATTTTGAGCCAAGGCAAAGATCCAAAAGCTGGCGACGGGGAAGATATTTAATATCATCCAGAACACCGCTGAAAACCCCCATAATGCCCCTTCTCTCAGTTGGATCCAATGTTTACGTTCATAAGTGGTAAAGGGGATTCTGGTAAAGTAAGGAATCAATAAATCATTCACCAATAACCCCGTTCCATGGAACAGTAAAAGTAATACCCCCAGCCAACTATAATCGATACAGTTACAAACCCCAACCACCACTAACAGATATAATGCCCCAATACGATCCAATAATGCTTGAAAGATAAATAAACTCAATATTATCGGGGCAACCTTATATTCAGGGAAGATGTATACCAAGGAATATACTCCCAATGAAAACAAGTAATATTTGCAATATCTGGTTAAAAATGATTGGAAATGAGGTGAATTCTTCACCAAGTATGCAAACCGGGACTTAAAGCCAACGGTTGGAAATGCTTCATCCTTACTTGGATATTGATCAAGCGCTGATGCCATTTGGTGACCACTACCTTCAAGAAAGACGGTATCCCAATCAAAAATGAAAAACCCCAGTAATACAATAAGGAATACATGGGGGTTAAGGTACCGAGTGACCAAAATGTCAATAAGGTCAATAACTCGTTTACTCAGGATATGAACCCCTAATAAATAGTTCACCACAGCTATCACCATTCGAGTAAGATATATTGGCCCTTGGAAGAGGATATATATCGATAACTGTATCTTTAGTAGCTGTACTAGCCGAGACATGCCGTTCATAGTTGGTATCATGGATATGGTGGCTAGAGTACAACGATTAGCCCCCTTGATCGCCAGTTTAACCCCTAAACCAACCACTTTAGGAGAAAACTGGATAGATGGTTTGGAGATGAATATTGGCAGTGCCATTATGTTGTTGTTGTTGTTGTTGTTGTTGTCGTAGTTGTTATTGCTTGCTTATATGGTCAAGTTCAGATTGGGGTGCGGGACCAGTGTCCTTAATAGGAAATAGGCGATGATTACCACGAATGACCTGGGGAAGGTATGATGTCGATTCGATAACATCGATTCATATATATAAATATATATATATCATTAGCAGCTAGCTGATGATTTCAAATTGCTTTTTCGATGTTACCCACGTTGACCCCCACGGGGTATAATCTCGATTCTGTAATAGTGAAATGGCCCATTCGATGCGGGAGATATCGGAATCCCACAAAGACGAGGGATGATCCAGTACGAACTGGTGGGGAACAATCGATTGACATCACCGGATATGGAGACCAATATCCGGGCGGTTACTTTCATTATGAATAATCTATATAGGGAAAATTACATGGTATCATTCTAATGTTGCTGTCTCTTCAGTGATAACCAATTGATAAAGTCAAAAAATAATGCCAGTTGAACTTTTGAAGTTGAAGATGGTGCCGCCCAATCCTTTAACGTCGAAGTATACACATCAATGACGTTTTCAATCAATTCGGGATCAAGGGCAATCACCGTCTTGGAAATGGCAATACATGCTTGATTACAAGCTAATGAATACAGTTGATTGGGTTTCTTCTTAGCCGCCTTGGTTTGAATATCTTCAAGCATCACCAATAACGTCAGTTTAAAGTCATTTTCATCATCAATGTCTTCGATATTGACCTTGGTTTTAGCAACCTTCAATTTAAGAAGTTTGTGTGCCTTAATCCCCAAATTCTTATCGGTAGTCAATCGAATAAGCTCTAGTAATGAAGGGATCATGGTTAAATTAAGTGGAGACGTTGGTTCGGCCTTGTTGAATAGTTCTAATAAGTCCAAGATTCTATTCTTAAAGAAGATCATCTGTTCCTTAGCATCTTCAACTTCTTGTTTGCGCTTATTGCCACTATCAATGGCATCTAAAGCATCTCGCCGTTCTTTGAAAATCTTGGCTAAATGATCATCCATGGCGATCATTTCATCATCATCCATTGATTCTTCAGACATGTCATCATCGGAGCTAAGGTCATCAAATTTGACTTCAGTACCAACACCAAGGGCTTTAGCAAGTTTATCATTGGTTTCCTTTTCAAGTTTTTCTAAAGCAACCTTTGCTGCATCGGAATCTTCGTTATCTTCAGCGGTTTCCTCTTCTTCCGACCCTTCTTCGTCATTATCATCATCTTCGCCATCATTGTCCTTTTCTTCATCATCAACATCGTTATCATCATCATCCAGGTCCAGATCCAGATCCAGGTCCAGGTCCAGAGTGTCCAGATTATCGCTTTCATTTGATTCGTCATCTCCTTCTTCCTTATCATCGTCGCCTTCACCAATTTCGTCATCTCCTTCAAATAACCGTTTTTGACCTTCCTTATTCTCCTTGGTCTCCAAAACTTCATACATCAAATCAAGCGATGCTTCACTTAATCTAAGTTTACCATCATCATCCCGTCCACATAAGAATGAACTCCATACCGTCAGTACCAATTTTCTCGTCAATGAACTCTTCCGGGCGGCCAATGACAATAAGATTTCCGTCAATACCACCAGAGTATCAAAGTTTTCGATTTCTTCACCTCCAGTAAACGTTTGTTCAAAGCACATTCTCAATTCTCCAAGTACTTGAACTGCTTCTTCATCACACAAGTATAATTGAAGCAATACCATCGAGTACATGAGCTCGAAGCAATAAAGCTGTTCAATCAAGACACTTTGTGATTGATTTTGAAGGTCAGCAATTGTTTTTAAATCGGCCATGGCTTCATCCTTAACTTCAGCGAGTTCTTCATCGAAATCAACCGTCAAGTTCAATTTGGCTTCGATGGCGCCAATTTGATTGATACAATATAACGACCATGATTCTCCCAGAGTTCTTGGTTTATTAATAACTTCGGAAAGCACTGTATTGAGCTTTTCTTGACAATATTTGGTGACAATCTCCAGCATCTTCCCTTGATCAAAAAGAGCATTTGTGAGGAGGAATTGCAACATGGTTTCAATTATACATTCACCGTCTCCACCTAATTCATTGATGGTTTGTTTGTTTGACCGGATCACTTGCACCAATTTATCGAGGGCCCACTTCATAATTTGATCCTTCTTGTCTTCTTGAGGCGATGAAAATTGATTCAAGATCACGGCGACGATTTGTTCAATGGCAATCTTATTTTCATGAACATTATCTCCCTTGATTGAAATCAAACAATCGGTGGTTTTAGACTTGGTAAGGTGATCGAAATTCCATGATCTTGAAATGATTTCTTTTAAGATCACCGGAGCCTTAAGAGATGATACATTTTGAAATGCTTCCAATGTCTTGGAAGCCACCAGGTGTAAGTATCGATCCTTTTTAGTCGATTGGTTAACCAAGGTTCTCATGGCATTAGGAGTAAATAACCAAGCGACATCTTCACCCCGAATTAATCCATTGGTGAATTTGATTAAAAGTTCAAACCCCCAATACTTACGTTCATGGGACGATTTTTCATTGAAAAGACCTTCATCAACCACTGCTTGCCAGAATTCCTTAAGACCAATGGTTGAAACTTCCAGGTGCTTCTTTTTCTTTTTCCGAGGGGAATCATCATTAGCTTCAACACCATGGTTAAAAAATTCCAAGATATCATTCCAAACAAATGGAAGTTGAGGTGACCAATTCAGCTTTTGTTGTTTACGAGATTGTTCTTCATCATCAGTAACAATTTCCACATCTTTAAGTACCTTAACAAGCATGGGTAAATTACCCTTTGCCATAGGGAAATCATGTTTCCATGAAGGTTTCCCCTTGGTATCAATAGTAATAGTAGTGAGAATAGCTCTTGGGATAATCAAGTAAATGGCAATACCTTCAGTACTCATCGAGAGACCCATATCATGAATGGTTTGAATAATCTCTTGAGCTAACCATTTCTTCTTTTCCAATTTAAGATCTGAATCCATCGTCGATCGAACAAATTGTCCTAAGGTGAATGCTGCTGGTTCTCTTAACCACAGCTTAATCATCGATAACTCGACAAGAATAGAAATAAACCTCTTAATCACTGGTTCATCAAATTCTTTAGCCAAAATACCACTATTCATTAATGCTTGAAGACCAAATAATCTGCCAAAGAGAACCAGACGGATTTCTTTACCTTTCATCGAAGATTTGGTGGTGGTAACCTCCAATAACTTGTTATAATAGTCGTCAATGACGATATTTGGCCGTTGTTCCAGTAATAATTCGGTTAAAGCCACCAGGAACCCATATCTAGCACTCTGTTTTGATGTGATGAGCCCTTTAATGAGTCGATTAAACGCATAATCCAACTCTTTAGCGTCATTGGCAGCACCGATTTCGGAAATAAGAGCTGCTGCCGCTGCTAGCTGTTCATCAGGAAGATCGGAACCGAGCCTAAAGTAATGATCCCTCAGTACCGTCATCGCCCAGTCGTAATCGTAGCTGGGATTGTCGAGATGCGCGATGCGATGACATTGGTGATCGCATATCAACGCCGAATCGTCGTCACCACCATTTACAAGTTAATTTTTTAAATTGTTGAAATTCTATATACCCAATACCAATGTCCCTAAAGTTGAATTATATGTACCTGGAAATTGGGTCCTTTTATAAAACCCCCATTCATAATCTAAGCAGAGTAAGTTTGCTTAGGGAAGGGGAAGGTAGGACCCACTTGTTGAATTGAAAGTTTGGCTGCCCATTGACCAACATCGACCGATTGGGGCAAGGTCTTGCCTTGAACCAACCCAGCCACTAACCCAGCAGCAAAGGCGTCACCAGCACCATTGGTGTCGACGACCTTGGAGCCATCCAAGGGCTTGACGGGGTATTGGTTGACTTCAAAGTCATCACCACCCTTGTAAGTAACGGTAACAGTAGGTTCAGTACCTTGAGTGAATACCACCGTTCTAGGAGTAGCAGACTTCTTAGGCAACTTGGCCACTTCCTTAGCAATGGCGACGACATCCTTCTTGTCGACGTTCAACCCGTAGGATTCAGCGTAGGATTCAGCTTCCGATTCGTTAGCAACAACGATATCGACATAGGGCAACACTTGGTCCAAAGCAGCCTTGAAGAATTGAGGAATGAAAGGAGCAGAAAAGTTAAGCAAGAAAGGCTTGTTGTTTTCAGCAGCATGCTTACCCAACAATTCAATGGCATCAGGGGAAACAGTCAAGTGGAACCCACCAATGTAGAAGTGAGTGGCATTTTCAACCAACTTCCAGTTTTCGGGCTTCTTCAAGTGTTCAGGCTTGAAGTGGTTAGCAGCAGCCAAATCAGTGACCAACGATCTGTTGGCACCACTGATCAAGGCAGCACACTTACCAGTAGCATATTCGGTTTGAACTTGGTATTCAGTTCTCAACCCATATTGCTTGTTAGCTTCTTGCAACTTTTCGGCGTAGATATCGTTACCAACGGAACCAAAGTAAACAACAGAGTTTTCAGGCAAGATGTATTGAGCACCTCTAGCGGTGTTTTGAGCAGCACCACCGGCAACCAACACAAGATCTTCTCTTTGCAACACTTCGCCATAAATGGGCATATGCTTGTCTTCAACAAGAATAGCATCGTTGGCCTTCAAGTCATACTTGGCCAAGTATTCTTCAGTAACATCTACTTGCAAATCCAAAAGGGGGTTACCCAAACAAACTAATTGATAAGACATCGTTATAATTGATCTCGTTAAGGGAGTGAACGAGATCTCAAATTTTTCAGAGTCGCAACGTGGGGGAGGAGACGACGCCATGGTAATGTCCACGACTGCGTAAACGGCGCCATTAAACCACTGAAACTCCCGTTAAAACGAGAGGGGATAAATAATGACAATTTCCTATTAAATCATCTTGATAAATTGACCCCTCCAATGGATGGATAATGCTTAAATCCCTTTGGAGACCAATGGAGTATCTCACCTCACGTGAAATTATAATGAATGAAGTCACATGATGAGTTTGCCAGTAAACTATACCCGGGATTGCTTCTTTAAATTAATCATATATGATAATGGGACAACGACAACAACAACAAAATATTCAAATATAAATTGATCTACAAAACTTCGCTATTTTGAGCCCTTCACTCATTAATTGGTTTAACAACACCCATTAGCTTGCTGTTTAGCCACTGGCTTGGAGTTCAAATTAACAGATGGCTTTGCCGCAGTTCCTGCTTGGGTATTCTTAGACATTTGCGCCTTAATTTGTCTTGCCATGGTGAAGAATGCTTGTTCGACGTTAGTAGACGACAATGCCGACGTTTCCAAAAAGGGGATATCGAGAGCATCAGCAAATTCCTTAGCAGCAGTATATTCAACAATCTTCTTGTCGGTCAAATCGGCCTTGTTCCCCACCAACAATTTCATCACCCCTCCGGTGGCGTACCGATCGATTTCTTGTAACCATTGCTTGACATTATTGAAAGATTCTTGATCAGTAACATCATAAACAATGATGATACCATGGGCCCCCCGGTAATACGATGAAGTGATGGTTCTGAACCGTTCTTGACCCGCGGTATCCCAAATTTGTAACTTGACGGTCTTACCATCTAATTCAATGGTCCGGATTTTGAAATCAACGCCAATGGTGGAGATATAATCGGGAGTGTAAGTGTCATCGGAAAATCTAAGCAAAAGTGCTGATTTACCCACCCCAGAGTCGCCAATCAACAATAGCTTAAACAAGTAGTCAAACTCACTATTTTGCATGGTATATCCTGATTAATGAAGATGTGTATAAAACGGTACCCGATGATATTAATTGGAGGACGGTATAAAAGGCACTCGTACTAACGGCGATTGAGGGCAAAGTGACTGACCGTGCAACGAGTGACCTGGTGTTAAATATTTCTGGCGTCCGTGCGAAAAAAACATCAGTGCAGCAGGGGCTGTAAAAAGTGTGCAGGAAGTGTCCGGCAGAAATCAATAGGGGTATATGGTTAACAATTAGGTTAACCATCATTTTTAGTATATATATAAATATAAAAACAAATTATAATTAATTTCCCATACTATAGCTATCGCCAACTCGTCAGCCATTACCAACGGAAAATGCTACGGCAGTCGTCCCTTAACGATGCAGGACGTCGGTGAGAGTCTGCCTTACATGAAGGTGATATCGATGGAACGATAATGGCGTGTCTATCTCTAATGATACAGTCCCACCTTTCAAATGTTATGACCCTTATTTTACTTGTGATAAGATGGTGGCGAGCCCTAGACACTAATCTCCAACCGTCCGCGCGAATATTGGATAATGCTAAACTTGGATTGCCGCCATACGTTTCAATGGCACCGGCTTGTTAACGGTATATTGATCTCTAAAATTGTTCTTACTTATCATCTATACAAGATAGGCGAGTTGTTGGTGTGGTGATCACTCGAGCTTCTTTGTCTTTCCTGTTAATCTTTTCTTTGCAATAGCCAACATCTTTGAGAACCAAAACACGTTAAGACAATCCAAACAGAAATTCAATGCCAAGTTTGGTATAGGCAAATACCACGGGGAAATGTGTCTAATTCTCCACATATCATATGCCAAAAGCGCCACCGAATAGAACCCCCAGATGATCCGGACAAAGAAGAAGGTGAATAACAACAAGATCCCATTGGTAAGCACCAACCAATCAGGAATAGCACCATCGGGGAGTCTAGTAGCAAACCAATTGATATTAACAAATGGAGTACTCAATTCAAACAATAAAAATGCCGGGATCCATGGAGTACAATAAGGATAAAATGACACCGAGAATACCCACAACGCAGCAAAAGCATGGAATAAAAACCCAACGCCAAAGATATCAAAATGAAGTAAACAAACGATGAAATCCCAAACGAAATACCCCACGGTTACCGCACTAACAAACCCCAGGTATTCAGTAAACCCATATAACAGATCAATTGGGTTAGCTTCCCGGTTTTGCCAATTAGGATGATTCCACGTGGGTAATAATAACACCACCAGTAACGTACATTGTACCATCAGCACGATATGGATATCGAAATTGACCTTAGTTCGACGCTTAAGATCGGTATACGCCTTACCAAATAACCATGTCAGAATAATTGGCAGGATCAATTGAATACCAAAATAAAAGATCACCGCCCCAACCACTTCATGCCAATGTTGAAGGAATAAATTATCTGGGTTTTCGGGAAACGGCCGATATTTGAGAAAGGGGTCATTTTCAATGATAGGAATCCCAGGAATGGTCATGGCTACTCTAGGATATACTTTATTACCTTCCGATTTGCGGGCACCGACAGCAAACTGGTTATTGATCAAAGCCAAGTGTGTTGTCAATCACAAATGACAAGGTGAACGCGAGAATTGACACTCAGTCGCACAGGGTAACAACCGGTACTTAAACGACGATGGGGGGGAGAAAAAAAAGGGGGGTCATTAGATAATGGGCACAAACAAAGGGATTAAGTACCAGGGTTGATCTACAACCTTAAATATCTATTAATGGTCTTTATTGGCGTGAACATATAACCCATTATATACCGAGGAATCAGATCCATGCGGGGCGGTTTCAACCTCGGTCGGAGATAACCTTCCCAATTGAGTAAATTAATCATTTCGGTGGTATTACTGAAGATGGGTGATTATAGACACGTAAAAATAGACTATCTTGGTTAGTGGTTAATAGTCAACTACACAATGTACAAAACCAACACAAAAATTAAATTTGCAAAAAAAACATCACTGAGTAGCGACTCCCCGTTTCGATCGGGGGACCTTTGGGTTATGAGCCCAACGCGCTTCCACTGCGCCAAGTCGCTGATGTTGAGACAAAAAACATCGATGTTTACCAGCCAGATTCAACCATATCAAGTAAATCCGGGACTATACCATTTATTTCGAGGATTTTGCGGTTGTTAACGATTCTAACATGATGAAATATCGATATGTTACCCCTATAACTCCATTTCAATTCGATTTAACCAGTTTATCAACACCATTACCACCATCACCCATATACCCTTCGCGCGATCAATTATTTCCCATAGATACTAAATGGTAAGCATGATCGATGGATCAAGGGTGATTACACGAATTGTACTAACTTCAGCAACACGGAATAAAACGAAAGCATTTGACCGATGCTGAGCGTCAGGAACAAATTGATAAGGATACCGAAAAGATCGCCAATTACCGCAAACTCACCCAACTCATATTTGATTTAAGAGATGCCAACACCTTTGATGATAATAGTTATGACCATACCACCACCATTTTAACCCTTAATCCTGAGTTTTATACCATGTGGAATATCCGTCGCCAAATCCTTGAATCGTGGGGGTTGGATTCACCAAAAGCCCAATCACTTATCCAACAAGATTTACGATTTGTAATGGGAGTTCTTCAAAAGTTCCCCAAATGTTATTGGGTATGGAATCATCGAAGATGGTGTTTATTTGCCCTTGGAGACAAGGCCGATTGGAACCAAGAGTTTAAGCTTGTTCTGAAACTATTGGAAGTCGATAGCCGTAATTTCCATGGTTGGGGATACCGTAGATTTGTTGTTGACCAATTACAAGTGGGGAAAACCCCTGAACAAGTGCTTACCATCATTGTTGATGACTTTAATTATACTACCGAAAAGATAAGTGGTAACATTTCCAATTTTTCAGCATGGCATCGACGGTCAAAGCTTATTCCCCAAATTTATCATTTAATTCATCAATTGAACCTTGAAAATGATTACCCTCAATTTTCATCACCAAAAACCATCTTGGAAAATGATTTAGACCTTATTACCACCGGGATGTATATGGACTCCAATGATAGTTCCATTTGGACATATTTACAATGGTTATTGACGGATGATTTCTTTGTTAATTCATTAAAAGCTAGTGGGGATTATCAACAGCTATTAACTGATCAATTACATAAGGTTGATGAATTAAATCAACTCGAGGTCGAAGATAATGGTAAAGATGATGTTTGGTGTCTTAAATTGATGGTATTGATGGATAATTTATTAAATGATGGTAAATTGACTGATAAGAGCAATCAATGGTTGACTCGGTTAATTGACCTTGATCCTAATCGAAAGCATCGCTATCAAGATCAACTCAATAATAAGGTCCTGGTTCTTTGCTAAAATGTGTATCAATGTAAATGTATGTATCATTTAAACCGAAGCACCCAAACTGGTGCCAATCTTATCCTTCATCAATTCTAACCAAAATAATTCTCGACCCAAGTTCCTGGTTACTTTAACCAGATGGTCCAAGTTTGCATCCGAGATCAATTCTGGAGCTCCGGGTAATTTGCCTCCAATTAATTGGATACAATCTTTAGTTGCCTTGATCTCCGCCACCACATCATAAAGTTGATTAATCAATACCAGATCCGGCACCACGAGATCGGTTAGTTTGATACCATTATCTCCGGTATCATCACCTCCAATAGAAGTATAGACAATATCCCCTTCACCATTGATAGTTTCAAGCTTTTGAAGGTAACTGTTTGATTGGGTGAGCTTGTCCAATTGTTCGGAAAGATAATGACAATGATCATCGAGGTTTTTCTGATTCAGTTGTGCTTGTTTTAAGTGGTGACTGAGTTGGTTGTATAATGCATCAGTTTTCTTATGGTTTTCATCGATGATGGTGGTTGGCACATTGATGGTATTTGCTTGTTGAGAGATGACTTGTTCAAGATGATGAAGTCGACTCTTTGATGTCGAAGATGAATCCGTCAGGACAGTATCGATATAATCTGGAACTGGTATGGTTTGCGGTGGTACATTCTGAATTGGTGGCTTCCCTGGATTAACTGGATATGGTGGTTGTGGTAATGATTGTCTTGGTGATCGAACTTGTTGATATTGAGGAGGATGTTGATAATGTTGGGATGGTGCCAAATGGTTCACTGGTGGTTGGTTCACAGGGGGTTGGTTCACTGGGGGTTGGTTCACTGGAGGCTGGTTCACTGGAGGTAATGGTAATGGTGATTGGTATTTCAGAGGGATATCCCCTTGAAGAACATTGTTAAAGTCACCTTGTATAGGACGAGGTAATGGTGGTGGTACTTTTTGAACATCAGGCCCACCACCAATCTTTGCTGGTTTAGCAGGAGCAATCTCCTCGGGTCTTTCCCCAGTAATGGGAGAACTTTGCAGTACCAGTTGCACTAACACATCAAGCAATGCTAATAGATTAAAATGATCATTTCTAGGGTTAGAATACCAATCCAGTAACATTGGATGATAATATCTCCCCAGGGTATCGAAATTATTGTTGGCTTTCAAGTATAATCCTTGACCATGATCTGCGGTGACATAGACGATTGGAATTTGTTCGGGGTATGCAAAGGGAATCCAGATTTCCACGGGTACAGGGAAGGTATTATTAGGGTTGTATGCTTGTTGAACATTAGCTGGGATCACTCCACTTAGATTTAGTAATAATGCTACCTGACCCAGTTGAGGGTCAGCGAATTGCTTTGTTTTCACCTTAAAGTCGAGGTTTTGTCGGTAATGCACGGCGAGGAATTGACAAACATGGTTATACACGAGTTCTTTATTTTGATATTGTGGCTGGATGACATTATATAGCCAATTGGTCACCAGGGTTGGTAAACTCATGTTGAGTATAGGGTGCGCACGGCAAGCTATAGGTGGTGGCACTGTAGTCAACGAAGGATTGAAAACAAAAAGATCAAGGGGTAATTCCAATGGGTAAATACTAATATGAATAATATCTGGTTATAAATATTTTGGTTTACTGGTAATAAATTTAGTTAACAAATAGACGTCGCCTGCACACAACCATTGGAGGTCGCACCACCACTGTAGACATTAATCAAGAACGTAGACCTATTGACATCAACGACGATAATGAGCGGGTAAGTATTTGTATGCCATTGACCGAATGATAAATATCATACTAACCAAAATAGCTGGGCAGTTGTGTTTATGTTGCTTATCACTGCCGCCGCTTGTGCGGTGCTGTGGGTGGCAGCGCCAAAAGCTAATCGTACTGTATGGAGATCATCATTAATCCTTGGCTTTTCCATGTGTTATTTGATGTGGGCATTTACTTATCTAGCTCAACTTCATCCCTTGGAAGCTCCTCGGCGGAGTGATCTTCGTCCTGAACCTTATTAACTGCCCCCGGTGGGCAATTTACTTAGTAATACAAAATCCGTGACTAATGGCCTATCCTTTGATAACTTTAATTAACGAAACTAAAAAGATCCCAACAATCACCTTCCACCAATACCGTCGAATCGCCCATATCGAAAGAATAACCACATCTTGAAACGCATAGACAACTTGCCAGAAAAAGGCAATGGTAAACGCAACCAATGCCACTTCAATGACAAGCCAAATGGTCAATTCAAACAATTCGGTGATTGATGACATCATACGTGCCCAACTCAGCTCTTGCTTCATTTCAACCCCAGAATGTCTCCATTTCTTTTCAGCATACTTCTGTAACGTCCACCCATTATGATCACTGGGATTAGTAGTACCAATGGTGAATGAATTGGTAAGGAGGGCATTATAAATCATGGTATACCTCCGATCCTTACTAATAACCAAAAGAAACGTTCCAATATCAATTGGGTTATCCAATTGACTTAGAATTCGTTCCACTAGACAAAAGCTAAGGGTATCCATTTACTAAATTAAACAATTTTGACATGGCCTAGGGTCTATATATACAATGGAGTGTCGACGTGTACATTGTAGTACCGACATGTACCCATCGGTAAGTCATCACATTACATTACAATAATATCATTTAAACTTCATCATTTTGGACGGTGGAGGTTCGTTGATCATTATTGTTCTTAGCCCAGCACTCTCTAAATGCCGTCATTTCTTGAAGACATTGTCTCCAATCACCTTTATCAGCATGGCACAATTGAAGGGCAAGATTCTCTTGATGACACCCAGTGTTAATGATCCGTTGATCCCATTCATCGGGTTCATCATCATCATCATCAGTTGGCTTTGGTGGTAGAGTGGGTTGCATTTTGGTGGTCGGGGTTTGTGTTAACCAGATGAAAAAAAGGCGATAATGAAATTCAATGCGCCCATGGTTTAAAATGGCTATGATTTCCTTGGCTACTATTATGATCTATTCTATGATGTTTATAATACTACAATTAGCCTGTAACTAGGATTAGAATCCCATCAGTTTGGTATAAGCCATGGGCTTGATGTCAGGATGAGGCACCGCACTAAACTGCTTTGGTTCAATCTTCCAAGGACCTTTAGTGAATGAAGTCATATCATCATTTGAAATATCATAATCTTCATTGGCGGTGACATGAAGTACCGCCCCAAGATTACCAACTTGGTCACAGTAGTTAGGAGCCAGGAATACGGTGACTAAGCGATCATCGTGTTCAAATAAGTAACCATCATTACGGACTTCATGACTTCTAACAATTAATCTCACGTCGTTCTTAATACAAAAATCTTTGGTGACATCAGGTCCAAATTGCATCCCAATCCCCCGTTTCAGAGGAGCCCGACCTTGTTGTTCTTGAGGGTCAGTCCATAATAATTCCAATGCAATGCCATCCTTTGGAGGTTGAGTATTACCATTCTTGAGTCGATCAAATGCCTTAATTTGTTCAATGGTGACGTTATCATCAGAAAATAACCCCCCATGAACCACCAAGATTTGAGAATTAATAAGTGTGGCCAATGGAAGCGACCCAAACAGTTCAGAAAACGCTTCAAACACTTTTCTCGAATATTTATATTCACATTCATCGGTAAACCCATAATTGGTATTCATATCATCGGTTTCATGGTTGCCTCGATTGAGGAATATCAGCGTTGGGTAAAGAATCTTTAACACATAAAGATAAAGGGCAACTTCACAAGACCATGACCCTCGATCAACAAAATCACCATTAAACAAATATGCCCGCCGTCCTGGTTCGACATGACCATTGACTTTAAAGATATTAAGAAGGTCGAAAAATTGACCATGAGTATCACCAACAATGACTAAATTAGCTTTACCAATATCCACCTCATCATCATTATTATTATTATTAGCCTTGGTTGAAACAGCATCGACGGGATGATATTGATTAACTTCAACTAAGGTCTTTTCTTGTTTCAAGATTTGATTGGCCATGGCGACGATGGCAAATGCATGCTTCTTGGGAATGGTGCCTCCTTCTTTAAATACCTTGATCATGTGGACAAGATATTCTCGATTCAAGCCATCAACTTCGATGGTGACTTCTTTGGTGACGTTATCCTTGGTGGTGGTAATTTGCAAATCAGGCCCCGTCCACAGTTTCTCTAAATTCATCGATTCAAAATTAAGCAGGTTAAGCACCAGTACTTTATCACTAGAAATGGCCCGTTCAAATGCTTGACGTTTCAAAATCTTGACACATTGTTGGTAATTGGCCACCGTTAATGGATCATTAGGCACTTTTTCCAACACGAGTTTAAAGTTGGATTGAGCATCCTTATACTGAAGAATAGCCATTTGAGCAACCCCCTTACGGTAAATTGCCTTTACAAATGATGGATCAGCCTTAATGGCGCTGTCACAATCCTGGATGGCTAACCCATAATTCTCAAGCTTGATATGAGCTTGAGCCCGATTGGAATAAAAAATTGGGTTGGTGGCATCAGCCAAAATCGCCTTATCATAACAATCAATCGCTTGTTGGAACTTCTTCTCCTTTAATAGTTCATTCCCTTGATTTTTGAATGAAACTGCCTCGCTAGCCATGATCACTGTGATGATGGGGTCTCAGGCGTGGATGAAAAAAGTGTGGGTTATCTCGATTAGGAAACCTGTCAAGATAGGGCGACGATGTCATCATCGGAAAATACAAAAGAGTTAAACAAAGGTCAAATTGATGGTTAATTGGTCATTTCTCCATTCATCACCCATCTTGGTTAATTACGTGGAGGAGTGGGGTGGGGTTGGGGGGTAGAGATGGTTGTAACTATAGATTTAAAGATCGAGCACGTGATCAGGTAAACCCACCATGAAATACAGTTGAATCATCATCAAAATGTATTTGATGTGAAAATGCTTAATTGAAATTGCTAATTCAGATGGATGGGCCACGTGACTACTTTCCTTAGCTTGGTTGCTTGGCATGGGATACAAATTGGTAGCCACTCTCGGAATTGTCGGAGCCGCAACGATTTGCAGTGACGGAAATCAGTCAAAGCAATCAACCACAATCAACTAATTATAATTATACTGCCATTCACTCTGAGGTTATTGCCACCTGTTTCTGGGGAGGGGGGGCATTCCTACATAGAACCACATGTCAATGGTGATTGCGATGAGATTTCACCCACGAGGCGAAAATGCCATAATCACCATAATCAAAGGTAATCAAATAACGGCTATCGATTACCTCGATGTAATTGATGTAATTGATCTTGTTTATTTGTCAAAATAGCACCTTATAGATAATTCTAGAACATTCACCTTCGAGAAGCTTCCATCAGCTTGGCCACCTGCAGGATTACAATCCCAAGTCGAGCGCCATTTATAGGGCCGAAAATTTTCATCAGAAAACCGCAAGCTATTAATATTAATGAGTACTCCATTTGGTGTTGATTTAGGGAACTACAATTCCGTGATTGCCTGTGCTAGAAACAGGGGCATTGACGTGATTGTCAATGAAGTCTCCAACCGGGCTACCCCTACCATCGTTGGTTTTGGTCCTAAGAACAGATTTATCGGCGAAGCCGGTAAGAACCAACAAGGGTCTAACCTTAAGAATACCGTTGATAACTTGAAGAGAATTATCGGTCTCTCTTATGATGACCCTGACCGTGCCATTGAACAAAAGTTCTTCACCTCTCAACTTGTCAAGTCTGAAGATGGTGGCATCCTGGCTAAGGTCAAGTTCCTCGGTAAGGAACAAACTTTTACCGCCACTCAATTGGAAGGGATGTACATTGATAAGTTAAAGGACATCACTTTGAAGGAAACCAAGGCTAACATCGTCGACATTTGTCTTTCGGTGCCCGCTTGGTATAATGTCAAGCAAAGACAAGCTGCTGCTGAAGCTTGTCGGGTTGCTGGTCTTAATCCCGTTAGAGTGGTTAACGAATTGACCGCCGCTGCCGTTGGTTACGGTGTTTTCAAGCAAAATGACATGCCTGAAGATGAATACAAGAAGGTGGCCTTTGTCGACATTGGTCACTCCACTTTCCAAGTGGCTATCGCCGCCGTTAAGAAGGGTGAACTCAAGATTTTGGGGGTTGGTTACAACAAGCACTTTGGTGGTCGTGACCTCGACTTGGCCATCGCTAACCACTTTGCTAGAGAATTCAAGGACAAGTACAAGATTGATATCCACACTAACCCTAAGGCGTTCTACCGGGTGTTGACCGCCGCTGAAAAGATCAAGAAGGTGTTGTCCGCTAACACTCAAGCCCCTTTCAACATTGAATCGTTGATGGATGATATCGATGTTTCTTCGTCGATGACCAGAGAAGACTTGGAACAATACATTCAACCTTTGGTTGACCAAATCCCCGCCACTATCGAAGCCGCCCTTAAACAAGCTGGTTTTGCGGCTGCTGATTTAGATTCCATCGAAGTCATCGGTGGTACCACCAGAGTGCCCATCATCAAGGAAAAGTTGGCCGAAGTTTTCGGTCAACCCCTTTCTTTCACTTTGAACCAAGATGAAGCCATTGCCCGGGGTAATGCTTTCATCTGTGCTACTCACTCTCCTACTGTTAGAGTTAGACCTTTCAAGTTTGAAGACTACAACCCTAGCTCAGTTTCTTACTTCTGGGATAAGGAAGAAGAAGATGAAGACCACTTGGAAGTTTTCCCCAAGGGTGGTGCTTACCCCTCTACTAAGTTGATTACCTTGTACCGTTCTGGTGACTTCAAGGTTCAAGCCAAGTACACTGATGCTAAGCACTTGCCTCTTCTGATCCACTCCGATTTGGTTGCTACCTGGAACATCCATGGTGTCAAGCCTTCTGAAGGGGAATCGTCTATTGCCACTAAGTTGAAGCTTAGAAACGACCCCTCTGGTTTTTACACCATTGAACAAGCTTACACTGTCGAAGAAAAGATCGTTAAGGAATTGGTTGAAAAGGAAACCAAGGAAGGTGAACAAGAAGATGAAGATGAAGAACCCGAATACAGAGAAGTCAAGAAGTTGGTGAAGAAGGATGACCTTCAAATCATCGTTTCTGACACCGGGGCTTTGTCTACCAAGCAATTGGACTTGTACATCGAAGATGAAGCCAAGTTGGTTGCTGGTGACAAGTTGGTTGCCGACACTGAAGAAAGAAAGAACGCCCTTGAAGAATACATTTATGAATTGAGAGGTAAGCTCGATGACCAATACGCTTCATTTGCTTCTGACGAAGAAAAGGAAAAGTTGAGCGCATTGTTGTTGAAGACCGAAGACTGGTTATACGATGACGGTTACGATTCCACCAAGGGTAAGTACATTGCCAAATACGAAGAATTGGCTTCCATTGGTAACGTCATCAAGGGTAGATACTTGGCCAAGGAAGAAGAAAAGCGTCAAGAATTTAGACAAAAGCAAGAAGCTAAGCAAGCCGCTGAAATGGCGGAAAAGTTGGCTGCTCAACGGGCTAAGAAGGATGAAGATGTTGAAATGAACTAGTTATGTATAGATTAATGACAACACGAGTTTGAATTTATTGTTGTAGTGACGATTAATGAGGTTATGATGGGACATCATTACCTCACTCAGGAGTCAGTCAAAGCTGTAATCGCGCTGTGTTGATGGTATCGGTCTTGGTTAACACTAATCAGGGTTTACATCAGCCGTTGATATATTTAGTCAATCTCCATTAACGATATCTTAAGTTTTATATACCATTTATTGAACGATTGTGATTGATCCTCTTTGGCAATGGCACCATAAATACGACACCCACTATTATAATACATCAGGATTAATGATGAAGGATACCCGTCCGTCTCTTGTTTAAATTTGAACATTTTGAGTTTCGCACGACATTTCATTTTCAAATACCCAAAAGCAAGGAAAATGCTTTGAATTGGCATCTAAATACATTGTCCATGACTTTATTTCACCACTAACTTGATATATATCATGTTTTCATGGGAAGATCACGTCTTTTTTTAGGTGGTGGTTCTCGTCGCCATTGACTTTTGTGGTGACGCTCGTGAGCTCCAAGTCTCATTCTCGGTTATGTGCAGAATAACTCATTTCTCTATAGAACTCACGTGATGTGAACTGTATATAATTAAAACCGCGACTTAGAGATTGGAGAAGGCCAACACAAGGCAATGACGAGGAGAATACGATTTTAAAAAAGGTTGTGATATCCACATAAAGAGATGATATTTATAAAATATGACCTGACAAAAAATCATTGGCAATATACTTGGAAACGATTTCGAGATATTTTACTTGTTTTTTGTCATTACAAGTAGAAATGTCGTGTGCAACTCAAAATGTTCAAAATGTCGTGTTAAAACCGAATATGGGTTCGACAAAAAGTACAAAATCGCAACATTTGTCTTTATGTAACTTTCGCGGGGTGTCTATATGTAGAATTAAATTTGTGTATGCAGGACTTTCGTTCAGAGAGAGAACTACTGAGAGGGACTTGCGAGATTTGAAAACCATAGAAATCAAATTGGAGGAGGGGATAATAGGATTTAAAGAAATGTTGGCATTTAACCTTGAAAAGATGATTGTTAATTATCACTTGACACAATCTCCTGGAATATATAATTAGATCTTGACATTAATCCTCTTTTAGTTGTTTATGTGGGTATTGATCAATCTAATCACTAGTAGTCTCACTGGTAAATCCTGCACATAATCGATTAAAACCAAGGTCGAGATCAACTACAATAAAAAAAAAGGTTATGGTATCACCTTGAAAAGATGATTTACATTAAATATCACATAAAAAAAAATTATAGAGCATATTACTAGATGTTATCACGAAAGATTTTGCCCTGTTCTTGTGGTTTTTGTGTATTGACCAATCAAATCAATGGACTTTTCACGTGATTAATCCTGCATATGACTAAATGCGACGAAAAGGTTGGAGACGACCACAAAAGACAATGTCATGGAGAACTTCGACAGAAAAAAAAGTTGTCAAATCGCCATAAAAAGCTTATATATACTAAATTCCGCCTGATAGAAAATCATGGGCAGTGTTTTTGGTTGACATTTCAAGGTATTTTGCCTTGTTTTAGGGTATTTTGTGGTTCTGACCAATCAAATCACTCGAAATTTCGTGCGAAACTCAAAATGATCATAAAGTCGTGTTAAAACCGAATTTACTTTTGACGAAAGTCCCAAATTCGCATATTTTGCTTTTGTGTAACTTTCTCGAGGAGCAAGCTGGTATCTATATGTAGGATCAATAACGTATATGCAGGATATTCAGTATGAAGTGAACTACTGAGGGAAGCACGTATACCCCAAAGAAATCAATGGACATATAAGTGGGGGGGCATACATGGAACTTTGACCGGAATTTTATCATCATGTCATCCATTCAATATCACTTGAACTAATATCATTTAACACATAATTAGATTAAATTTCAACACATTTCATGCTGTTTTGTTGTTTCTGGGTAATCAACTATCAACTTATTAGCAGTCGCACTAATACTTCCTGCACATAGTCGATTAAAATCAAGTTCGAGGACGACTTGAATCAAATAAAAGGTAATGGTATCGCCTTGAAAAGATGATATTCATTAAATATCACATAAAATAAAATTATGGAGTATATTTTTGGATGCCATTTCAAGTATTTTGCCTTCTTTTTTCTCATTTTTGGTTTTTGGCCAATCAAATCAATGGAATTCGCACGTGATAAATCCTGTACATAACCAAAGTGGCGATCAAGGTGGGAGACAACAATGTCATGGACAACTTCGACAGAAAAAAAGGTTGTGAAATCATCATAAAAAGATGATATATACTAAATTACTCGAAAAATAAAACCATGGACCATATATTTGGAAGCCATTTCAAGATATTTTCCTTGTTTTTGGTCATAGGAAATACAAATGTCGTGTGAAACACAAAATGTTCAAAAAGTCGTGTTAAAACCGAAGTTAGGTTGAACGAAAAGTACAAAATCGCACAGTTTGTCTTTGTGTAACTTTCGCAACGGTTCTATATGTAGGATCAAAAGTATATATGCAGGATCTAATTCAGAGAGTGAGGGAGATTTGAAATCAATAGTAATCATTGAACAAAAGTGGAGGATGAAGGGAAAAGAAGGACCAAAAGAAATGTTGGATTATCACCTTAAAAAGATTATCGTTAAATATCACTTGCAATGATACCCTGGAATATATAAAATAGGTCATTTCCTGATATTCCTACTCTTTTAGTTGTTTTTGGGTTTTGATCAATCTATCCATTGGATGTCTCACTATGCGATCCTGCACATAAACGATTAAAATCAAGGTCGAGGAGAGCTTGAATAAAAAAAAAGGTTATAGTATCACCTTGAAAATATGATATTCATTAAATTTCACCTAAAACAAAATCATGGAGCATATTGTTAGATCTCATTTCAAGTGATTTTGCTGTTTTTTTACTTGTTTTAGATATTGACCAATCAAATCAATGGAATCTACACGTGATACTCCTGCATATACCCAAAATGCGACGAAAAGGTTGGAGTAGACCACGGAAAACATTGTCGAGAAGAACTTCAATTTAAAAAAAAGGTTATGATATCCGCTTGAAAAGATGATATATACTTAATTCCGTCTGATAGAAAGTCATGGGCGATATATTTAGTTTCTATTTCAAGTTATTTTGCCATGTTTTGGGGTAATTTATGAAATTGACCAATCAAATCACTGTAAATTTCGTGCGAAACTCAAAATGTTCAAAAAGTCGTGTGAAACCGAATTTGGGTTGGACAAAAAGTGCTAAATGGCCATGTTTGTCTTTGTGTAACTTTCGCAATTGGTCTATATGTAGGACTAAATGTATATATGCAGGATATTTCATTTAAAGAGTGAACTACTGAGGGAGGTATGTTCATCAACAGTAATCTATGGTGATAAGTGGGGCATACATGGAACTTCCACTAGACTTTTAACATTATATCACTTTGAAGAGATGACATTCATTAAATATTAATTAAACAATATCGTAGAGCATATAATTCCATATCATCTCGAAACATTTTTGTCCTGTTTTGTTGTTTTTGGGTATTGATTAAACTACTCATTGGTAGTCGCACGTGAACAATCCTGCAGATAGTCAATTAAAATCAAGGTCGAGGACAGATTGAATAAAATAAAAGGTTATGGTATGACCTTGAAAAGATGATATTCATTAAATAGCACATAATAAAAAATGATGGAGCATATTTTTAGATGCCATTTCGAATTATTTTGCCGTGTTTTTGCTAATTTTGCGTATTGACCAATCAAATCAATGGATTCTACACGTGATTGAGCCTGTATATAACTAAAACTGCGATCAAGGTGGGACACAACTAAAAAAGACAATGTCATGGAGAACTTCGACAGAGTAAAAAGTTGGGAAATCGCCATGAAAAGATGATATATACTTAATTCCGCCTGGTAGAATATCATGGGCCATATATTTGGAAGCCATTTCAAGATATTTTCCTTGTTTTTGGTCATAGGAAATACAAATGTCGTGCAATACTCAAAATCTTTGAAAAGTCGTGTTAAAACCGAATTTGGGTTGGTCAAAAAGTACAAAATCGCAACATTTGTCTTTGTGTAACTTTCGCGATGCGTCTATATGCCGGACCAAATGTATATATGTAGGATTTGGTTCAGAGAGTGAGGGAGGTTTGAAATCAATAGTAATCTATGACCAAAAGTGGAGGGTGAAGGGAAAATAAGATCAAAAGAAATGTTGGATTATCACCTTAAAAAGATGATCGTTAAATATCAGTTGCAACAATCTCCTAGAATTTATTATTAGATGTCATTTTCTGATATTCATCCTCTTTTAAATGCCTTTAGGAATTGATCAATCTAATCATTGCAAGTCGCACGTGATAAATCCTGCAGATAAGCGATTAAAATCAAGTTCGAGGACGACTTGAATAAAATAAAAGGTCATGGTATCACCTTAAAAAGATGATATTCATTAAATTTCACATAAAAGAAAATGATTGATCATATTACTAGATGTTATTTCGAAAGATTTTGCCCTGTTTTTGTTGTTTTTGTGTATTGACCAATCAAATCAATGTAATATACACGTGACTAATCCTGCACATGACCAAAATTGCGATTAAGGTGGGAGTCAACTACAAAAGACAATGTCATGGAGAACTTCGACAGAAAAAAAAGTTGGGAAATCGCCATAAAAAGATGATATATACTAAATAACTCGATAAATAAAACCATGGACCATATATTTGGAAGCCATTTCGAGATATTTTCCTTGGTTTTTGTCACTTTCGATAGAAATGTCGTGTGACACTCAAAATGTTCAAAAAGTCGTGTTAAAACCGAAGTTAGGTTGAACGAAAAGTACAAAATCGCACAGTTTGTCTTTGTGTACCTTTCGCGAGATGTCTATATGTAGGATCAAACACATATATACAGGATATATGATTTAGAGAGTGAGAGAGGTAAGATATCAATAGTAATAAGGGCATAAGTGGAAGATGGAGGGAAAATAGGATCAAAAAAAATGTTGGCATATCGCCTTGAAAAGATAATCGTTAAATATTACTTGAAACAATACCCTAAAATATATAATTAGATTTCATTTCCTGACATTAATCCTCCTTTAGTTGTTTGTGGGTATATTAATCAATCTTATCATTATAAGTCGCACTGAGTATTCCTGCACATAGTAGAATAAAATCAAGGTCGAGGACAACTTGAGTAAAATAAAAGGTTATCGTATCAGCTTGAAAAAATGATATTCATTAAATATCACCTAAAACAAAATCATGGAGGATCTTATTAGATGACATTTCGAATTATTTTACCGTGTTCTTGCTAGTTTTGGGTACTGACCAATCAAATCAATGGAAATCACACGTGATTAGTCCTGTACATAACCGAATGCGACCAAAAAAATTGAAGAAGACCACAAAAGTGAATGTCGTGGAGGACTTCGATTTTAAAAAAGGTTGTGATATCCGCTTGAAAAGATGATATATACTTAATTCCGCCTGATAAAATATCATTGGCGGTGTATTTAGATGCCATTTCAAGGTATTTCGCCTTGTTTTTGGGTATTTTAGGATATTGACCAATCAGATCACTGGAAATTTCGTGCGAAACTCAAAATATTAAAAAAGTCGTGTGAAAACCGGTTCAAGTTTTGACAAAAGTCCCAAATTCGCACATTTTGATTTTGTGTTGCTTGAGCTCACCAATTCCTTGGATTAAATGCAGGTATTATTATGTATATGCAGGACAACAAGAACCTCTGGAAGACTACTATAGGAATTCCAGATATGATTAATAGAGTTAAAGGGCTTGTATCATCATTTACATTGTAATACCACCCTCATTGATCATTATACTACCCCAGGACCATGCCTATATCTCAATTACTGTTGAAGGAAGGAAATCATTAATTACTTACTGAGAGAATCTTGTCCTGCACATAAGGAACTTTGTCATTTTGCGATTGCGAGTAAGGCCACCATAAGCAATATCGAGGGAAATTAGGACAAAAACAAAGGATGGCAGATTCGCTTGAAAAGATGTTATTTATTTAATTCCGCCTGAAACAATATAGAGACCCTATATTTGGAAGCAATTTCAAGGTATTTTGCTTGGTTTTTGTCACTTTCTATGGAAATGTCGTGCGATACTCAAAATGTTCAAAACGTCGTGTTAAAACCGAATATGGGTTGTTCGAAAAGTCCAAAATCGCAATGTTTGTCTTTGTGTAACTTTCGCGAGATGACTATATGTAGGACTATATGTATATATGCAGGATATCTCGTTTAGAGAGAGGAGTGGTGAGGGAGGTATGAATATCAATAGTCTACGATCATAAGTGGGGTATACATGAAACTTCCACTAGACCTTTATCATTATATCATTTTGAAGAGACGATGTTCGTTAAATATCAATTAAACAATATCGTAGAGCATATAACTAAATGTCATTTCGAACCATTTTGTCTTGCTTTGTTGCTTTTAAGGTAATAATCAGTCAAATCATTGTAAGTCGCTAGTGAGCGATCCTGCACATAAGCGAATGCGACCAAAAGTTTAGAAGATCACAAAAATGAATGTCAAGGAGAATTTCGACTGAAAAAAAAAAAGATGTGATATCCATATAAAGAGTTGTTATTTATAAAATACGACGTGAAATAAAATCATAGACAATATATTTGGAAACAATTTCAAAGCATTTTCCTTGTTTTTGTCACTGTCTATGGAAATGTCGTGTAATACTCAAAATGTTTAAAAGGTCGTGTTAAAACCGAATTTGGGTTGGACAAAAAGTGCCAAATGGCAATGTTTGTCTTTGTGTACCCTTCGCGGAAAGTTGAGCTCGCCAATCCATTGGATTATATGCAGATCAATTAATAATATGCAGGATATTTTCCTGGTCTACAATAAATTGGCATAAGTAGGACAAGCCTGTACTGGACTTTGGTTAAAGGACAAAATAGCATCGAATTATATATTCTATGATTTTATTTCATGTGATATTTAATGAATAACGTCTTTTGAGGGGGATTCCCATAAATTTTTTAATCCTTCGTTTCTTCGACCTTGATTTCTGTAGGCCTCGTGCGCAATTTCTTAGTGTAATCGTTATGTGCAGGTAGCCATACCTCTTATTGATCAAGTTAATGGGGACTTTTTCGCAGTCTCTTCTAGTGTGATCATTATGTGCAGGAGCTAATCTTATTGAGTAATCAATGGCATGATGGTAGGATATCACAAGGACTTGAACGTAGGGTATCACCAGTAGTACCTTTAAGGTCTTTTTAACCGCTTTTTTCTATTATTTACAGTTTCCTTTATTCCATTATCATTTGTTGTTATACCTTAATTGTGGTTAGTGGTTGGTTAGTGGTAGTGCATACAAATAGTCAATATCAGTAGTGGGCGTAGATCACTATGAGGGCGAAGACCACTATGAGGGCGAAAACAAGTGGAGGGCGAAAATAAGTAGAGGGCGAAAATCAAGGATGAGGGAAAATCAGTGGGGTGGGAAAATTTGTGCGAAGATCAGTGAGGAGCGAAAATCAGAAAGTCGGTGTAAAGTGCGAATTTCTGTGAATTGGTGGGGACCATTCCTGTGGGAAAAAACTCGCGATATGAGATTTTGCTAACATTTTACCCTGCAGGAATTTTACTCTGGCCCTATACTCTGCCAATTTTTTGAATTCTCTGCTATACTCTGCCGTTTTTTTCAATACTCTGCCTACTCTGCCCCTATACTCTGCCGTTTTTTTGAATTCTCTGCCTACTCTGCCCCTATACTCTGCCGTTTTTTTGAATTCTCTGCCTACTCTGCCCCTATACTCTGCCATTTTTTTGAATTCTCTGCTTACTCTGCCCCTATACTCTGCCCCTATACTCTGCCATTTTTTTGAATTCTCTGCCATACTCTGCCATTTTTGGCAATACTCTGCTGTCTATACTCTGCTTCCTATACTCTGCTGCCTATAATCTGCTCTCTGCCCTCTGCTCTCTGTTCTCTGTACTCTGTTCTCTGCCATCTGTTTTCTGTTCTCTGTTCTCTGTTCTCTGTACTCTGTTCTCTGTTCTCTGCCCTCTGCCATCTGTTCTCTGTACTCTGTTCTCTGTACTCTGCCCTCTGCCATCTGTTCTCTGTACTCTGTTCTCTGTTCTCTGTACTCTGTACTCTGTTCTCTGTACTCTGCCATCTGTACTCTGTTCTCTGTACTCTGCCCTCTGCCATCTGTTCTCTGTTCTCTGTTCTCTGTACTCTGTGCTCTGTACTCTGCCATCTGTACTCTGTTCTCTGTACTCTGCCCTCTGCCATCTGTTCTCTGCCATCTGCCATCTGTTCTCTGTTCTCTGTTCTCTGTACTCTGTTCTCTGTACTCTGTTCTCTGTACTCTGTTCTCTGTACTCTGTACTCTGCCATCTGTACTCTGTTCTCTGTACTCTGTTCTCTGTACTCTGTTCTCTGTACTCTGTCTCTGTACTCTGTACTGTACTCTGTACTCTGTACTCTGTACTCTGTACTCTACACGCAGTACTCAGTACTCTGCTAGCACGACACTTTTTGATCCATCTTTGCTCCTGCTACATTTGACTATAGTTATACCTTGCAGAATCAATGTAATTATCGTAATACTATTATGGAATTAAGATTGTTTGGGTACTGCACATAGCTCACGGCTCTCTTCAAAATTAGCGAACGACGCCATTGGGAATCATATGATTTGAAAAAAACAAGGGAAAATCCCCGTAATAGGAATGTACTAATTTAAATTACCGTAAAACAAAATGAAGTTTTGAGGACTTATGTGTTTGAGTCGCACCTGGAAGGATCGTGTGATAACCGTGTTTTCCAGATTTTATGTAAACTATCATTGTTCTCAAATACAAAAACATCGACTAAACTCAATTCATATATAAATAATAATTATTAGTTCAAAACAAAAAAACACTAAATGGGAATTGAACATGTGGTTGTGTTGAATTTTGTAAAAATGTTGTAATATCTTGATTAGGGAATAGTCTTAATGAAACTCTCTCAGTGAATCTTTGAAGCATTTACGTGAGAAACCATAAACCAATAAAACTTGAGCCCGAAATTACTACTCAGCCACCACTTTACTCTGCGATTATAGTCTCCTACATGCCTAATTGATACCCTCATTTTAACGATGAGGTTATCGTTGGTGACGCACTCATAGTGGTGATGCCTTTGTATTGGGATCACGTGACCATAGTTGACATGGATCATGCATGATAAATGTGCATCAGTGAGATGAGATGGTATTAACAAAATTGATGAAATTTAACCAAGTAAAAAGCAAAAAAGAAAACCCACGGCGGGATTCGAACCCACAATCGCTCGATTAGAAGTCGAGCGCCTTAACCATTGGGCCACGCGGGCGGATGTTTGCCGAGTCATCTCCACAAATACAGCCGGAGACCGACAACAGTTAATACCACTCAAAATACTAGGCATTTGGAAATTAAATTATAATAGAAACCTTTACTTCTTTACTTCTAATGCCTCTCTTGAGGTTTATGCATTGGGTAAGCAATACCATCTCAATTAGCAAAATTAACTCAATCAGCAATATTACCTCAATCAGCAATATCAGCGCATATCAGCGATATATACGCAACCCAATTCGCTAAAAGAACTCAGAGGTATATAAATACCATGAATAACCTCCCATTAACTACTAATAATCCTTTTAAATAATGAGAACTCAAATGATTAACTATTGTGACTGCTCCTCGGGTACTCAAGTCTCTCAACAAACATGCGGGTGTGAATCTTGTTCATGTTCTGGAACATGCAAATGTTCATCATCAAAGTGTTCTTGTGAATCTTGCTAAATATTAATGGAAAATGAATGAATAAAGGTTTATACTTAAAATAAATGAATTATAATTATCAAATCAGGTGTACACGTGACTAAACTCACATGATAAATTCTTTTTTTTACGCGCGCAATCAATCATCTGTCAATCATGCATTGCGATGAGATGAGATAAAACATGTACAGAAAACTGTAATATAAAACCGGGATAGCAAACAAGGGTTAAAAAAGTGAAAAAAAAACCCACGGCGGGATTCGAACCCACAATCGCTCGATTAGAAGTCGAGCGCCTTAACCATTGGGCCACGCGGGCGGTTGTTGAAAGCAGAGTTATTTGAGGGGAGAGGAGGCAACAGGTAGACCGTTCATTACTAGCATTTTCAATCATTATTCATCATAATTTTTCTATCAATGACAAGCATCACCGCATAATTCATTTAAATCCCTCATTGCAACTCCATTGGTGATGATGCAGGCCAAAAATGCCCCCCCACAATTACATAGATGAGAGAGCCATCCTCGGTGCGCGATGGATGAAGTCCAGTCTAAACTATCATCGTTATCGATAAAACAACCCTCGACCCTGCCAAAACAAATAAGCAGTTTTACCAAATTATCCAATGGCGATTTACTTCTAAATGATCAAACCGGACTTCGAACCCTTAATTCAAAGGGGATCATTGGCAAAGATCTCCTTCAAGGGTACCAAAAATTCATCCCTCCTACTGCTGAAGAATTATACCAATTAAATGATATATGTTCAGTTGTCGATATTCCAAATGAGAAAAGATGTATTATATCTCAACGAAGAACCTTGATCAAGTTGATGAAACTACCCTATGAAGGTAATGTCCAATTCATCGTTGTTTATTATAAGAACATGATATTTATCACTACCAATGATCCTCCTGGGATTAATGTTGATAGGAAACCTCAATATTGTGGCTATAAATTCGAAGATGTCGTTACTATTGGTGATGGTCCACCAGGGTCACAATTTTATTCCGTATTATGTCAACTGTTGCCAACGGTGGACATTTATTATACTGCTGAGATTGATTGTATCGATATTTATGGTGATTATACCGAATTGAAGACCCACGCCAAGAAACTGACCGATTTAAACCTTCAACGTAAGCTCTTGTCATCATGGTGTCAAAATTATCTTGGTGCCACCGATAAGCTTATCATTGGATACCGGACGCTGAACTATAAGTTAAGCAGTATTCAAAAATGGACTCAACAATCGATTAAGCAATATTTGAACAAGATGCCCCTCATTCAATCATCTACGTCTAAGAAAATTACCGTGGATGGGTTGACAAAAACCTATCAACAAACGATAGAGAAACTCGTATCGGCTAAACAAGGAGGAGATAAACCAAAACAATATTTGGTTGAATATTCCAAGGATAATCAATTTCACCTTAAACCCATGGCATTAACCTTAAATACATCTATATACAAGCAAAAGGGTTAATTTTCATTAACAGCTTCATTAATTAACAACTTTCTCGAATGAGCATTAAATAAATCAGTCATATCATTATAGCTAACGTTCAGAGGATCGGCACTCATGACGTTCTTGTCCTTGAAGGTGATTTCGACGATGGGGGTTTCCTTCAGCGTTGGCGAAAGCACCTTAAGGTCAACTTTGGCACCATGAGGAACCCGGGAAAGGAATGATCTAGCAGCAGGAGCCAGGGGGCCAAAAGGGTCGAATCTTACCGTGGCTTTGGTGATGTATTTCGTGATTAGCGACATGGTGAAATTTTTCGTATGGTGAGAATGTGAGGGTCGAACAAAATGGTAGTGGTGGTGATGGAAATTAACTTGTAGACAACCAGCGAGATTAGCTCACTCGTGGGGTAGTAAACAGTAGTTAATATTTACATTTTAAAACTTATTTTGTTGATATCAACATCATTTGGTCATCGCTTCCCTTGTTCTCATTGGCTGCCCCCCGCGTCTCATTGCGCGATAGCTCCTATGTCCGAGATTGAATTAGAAACCATAACCCGTAATAAACCTGTTTCACGAGATGTTTCCATAGTTGATGTGACTATTGAAGATAGTGGTGATGATGACGAATCTCGAGATGAATATCCTGAAGGGGGCATTCGAGCGTATACCGTAGTATTGGGAGCGTTTCTTGGATGTGTGGTGAATCTTGGGGTAATCAATTCGATTGGGGCGGTTCAAATGTGGGTTCTGAGTCATCAACTCGCCCATTATCTGGCGCTGACGATTTCCTGGGTGTTTTCTATCTATTTAGCGTTATCATACCTGTTAACCATCGTTGGCGGTCCATTATGTGATCGCTATGGCCCATTTTGGGTGATGATAATATCAACGCTGTTTATTTTTATGGGGCTTATGGCGGTAGCTAATTGTGTTGAAATTTGGCAATTTATCCTTGCGTTTATCTCGTTGGGAATTGGTCATGGGTTAGGGATGGGTCCTAGCGTTGGCATCGTCTCTCATTGGTTTTTTAGGAAAAGAGGTCTCATGACGGGTATTGCTACTAGTGGAGGACTGGTTGGAGGGTTAACGTTTCCATTATTGTTGAGATATGCCTATGCCAAATATGGTTTCGTTTGGGCAATCCGGATCTTTGCTTTCACTTGTGGTGGTTGTATGGTTGGGGCAACTTGTCTCATCAAGGAGAGGTTTAGAAGGGCCAAGAAGTCTCCCGTATCTGGTCCATCTCTGGTAAAGGAGCATCTCCGCAATTTTATCACCTTGGATCGTCAATACTGGACTCTCGTGCTGGGGGCATTCTTTACTGAGTTATCGCTTGTTCTTGTGGTAACTTACTTTTCCACTTATGCTGTTGCCAAGGGAGTACTGGAATCAACGGCATTATTATTGCTTACCATCTGGAATGCCACCGGGATCCCAGGAAGATGGTTACCTGGACACATTTCCGATTATTTCGGGAGATTTAACGTCAATGTTGTGATGTTATTTTGTTATTCGTTTGTTATCTGGGTGGTATGGCTTCCCTTTGGTAATTTGAATGCTTTATATGCCTTTGTTGTTCTTGGAGGATTCTTCTCCGGGTCAGTATTATCGCTATTACCTGCTTGTCTTTCCCAAATCACCCCTGTTCGGGAACTTGGCCAAAGATACGGTATTTTGAATGGCATCTTATCATTTGCTAATTTGTTTGGGGTGCCAATCGCCTCGGCTATCATTGGTAAGGGTACACTGCATGATTATGACCATTTTGTCATTTTTGTATCATGTTTAGCGACAATTGGCACGATTTTATGGGGAATTGACCGGTTTTTGGTTGGTGGTAATAAAGTAAAGGTATAACTGTAACATAGAATGAATATACATTGATAATCCATTGGTTAATTCATTGATGAATGGGTCTGGAAAAGGACCTCGAAAAATGTTCATTCAATAACAGCCTTTATGGCCAAGTTGGTAAGGCACCTCACTAGTAATGAGGAGATCGTCAGTTCGAATCTGGCTGAAGGCATTCTTTTTCCGTTTGGAATCCACTTTTTTCATGCATTTTCTTAAAACAGGTTGTTTCATACCCAGTTTTAGCATCAGATCGTTGCCTGCACATAACCTTAAATCGACGCGAAAAATCGTGCGGCTTCAACAGGGGTGGAACAGATCTCAACCACTATTATAAGTTATAACGTCTAAGTGATATATTATCTCATTAAATTAAAATACATGTCGTTACACCCCTAATCTTCTTCATCAAACTTGGGAGCCAAGTAAAATCTCAAATAACCGCCAACATCTAACTTATATTCGAACAATGCTGGAGTCTTATCCGCCAACTTGATCAGAATGACCCCGGTCAACGAAGTGGCCTTAACAATGTCATTCAAGTACTTTAACCCGAATGTCAAATCGACGGGGGATTCCAAGTTAATGGTAACATTGTCATCAGGAGAGTCCAAATCGGTATAAGCCTTCAAAACAACCGAAGCGGTACCCGATTCCCCTTCAGCGTTAAACTTGACCGAATCCTTAGTGACGACAATGTTCAATGATTCGGCAAGATTCTTAAGATCACGAACAATCTTAGCAAATTCACTCGACAGCATGGTAATGACCGAATCATAATCCATATCATCGATCTTTAAGAATTCCAGCTCAATATTCATCAACTTAAGAGAGAATTCCGAGATTCTTTCCTTCTTCTTATCTTCAAAAATCGTCAACATCGAGTCGGGCAGATCTTCTGCCAATAGCGTGAGGTAATCTTCATTATTAGCAGTCTTGATAATCTTGGAGAACAGTTCCAAGTCAACCCCTAATGTGACATCCCGGTCACACCGATATTCCGAAAATGCTGATTCCCCAACCAATAATGATACCAACAACACTCTTGAATCATCCACTGCTTGCACGGTGATACCATGTTGAGTGCAATTGAAGTTACAAAGCTTCACTGAGTCTTTGATAGCTTCGACGATCTTCTTTAACAAACTAGCTTGGTCGAACTTGCCTTCTAACATTTATGGATGGAAGTGATAAAAATGAACTGAAGACGCGGTGGGACTTTTTTTCCTTATATACACGCGTTTACCGCCTGCACATAAAATATAAAAAAAAGGACTTACCCACGCGTTGATGGCTGGTAGATATATTTATATGATGATTTATATTATTCAATGCTAAATGCTAAATATGTTAAAAATATGCTATTACTTCTTATGCTTATAATCTAATGTCACCGAGTATTGCCTTTTGCTGATACGCCCTACTAATGGTCTTGTCATTTTCGGGATATCAACGGCGATTGATTTCGGATGCCATTTACTCACCAACATTTTTGATTCTCCACCTTTAAACTTATGCACTCGACTCAAGTGACGGACCAATGTATCTCGACGGTAGAAACACTTGTTGCATTTGAGTTCATGACAACGGAACATCGCCGCCAGCATCTGTTCACCGTACTCCAGATCTTCCCGTTTGGGGACCCCCAGCGAGAAATGGTGGTCATGATAATGCCATCTTAAATCACTCGATCGATCATACCCGATCAACAGCATGGGACAATTGCCAACGCAACATTTGTAGGGTCTAATTGTGCTGAAATCATGTTCATCGTTATGGTGAATCATTTCGACATAATTGGCGAGTTTTTGTTGACATGTAAGGCAAGTACTGTCTGATTTATTAATGCGGACTGCTTCGATTTGATCGATATCAAATCGATTAAAAATGAGTTTGCTTTGATCACTTGTAGGTGAATCCAGATGTAATGGCGAAGTGACCAATGATGACAGGGGTTCGGCAACGATTTCTTGGCTAGGCAGTGATCCAATAAGCGTCCGCGATGAATACAAACTGTTTAAGCCTTTCTTTTTCTTCGTTCCAACGTATTGATACAATGGTCGACCATCAGAATTACCCACCACTTGGAGTTGACCACTTAACTTGCCTGCCAACCCGATATTATCATGAAATGGAATTTGAGGTGGGGCTGATGGTATCGTCTGCACGAGAGAAATATCGTTAATCAATGCATCGGTAGTTGCGTCAGGTATCATTGGTACCTCCAGATAAGATAAATCAAACCCTTGGTCTTGAAACCCCGGAAATTCATCCCAACAAGGGAACCAACCATCACAAGGGGGGAACCCTTGAGTGTCTTCGCTATCTGCTGGGATGTAATCATCCCAATTTTCGAGATAAGTGTCTAATAGGGGGTCATCATGGATGAATGCAGGGAATTCGCCAAGGGTTGCCGAGTCTGGGAGTTGATGATAAATGGACATTAATAGCAATGGAGGGGAAACAGGGAAATAAACCGAGTTGTATGGTCGTATTTATATCTTGGATTGCCCCGCCCTTGGCTGCTGCTACAAATTACCCCTGCCTTATGCTTGTATTATTTTCCTGTACCATCATCAGATCTTGATATGAGCCCGGATGTGACTATAATATACGACGATGATCGGGAACGAGTACTAAATAAATGGGATGACGAATATTTTTAGAGGCAACAATACCAATTGAGTCAAGTAGAGATAATTGCGAATTAGTTTGATTCCAATATTAACCGGATTATCCCTAGTAATAGATCCGCGGTTATCATGCCAATTCAAGTTGACGACGAGGCTAAAATTCATGTACTCCTTACTTAAAGCTTTAGGCATGAATATTTTTTTTTTTGATAGACGAAGAATGTGGCAATTAAAAGATAAAGTATAACAATAAATACCCCGCCACATTGGGTTATGCCCACCCCCCCCCCACCCCCCACAAAACGTGGATCACTGCATGGCATCCGGGTATCATGGTTATTTAACCTTTTTATCAATAATGACTTATCATTAGCCGAGATCTAAATCTACATATAAACAATAACAATTCTTCGGTAATTAATAACATGAAACTTCATGTTAGAGGTGATATCCCAAAAGGGGTCAAGTGGTAAAAGAAGCATGATGCTTGTTTTGAGTTTGTTTACAAAATAGGCACACATTCATACTTGATACACTTTATACTCATGGCATGCAACAGAACATCAGTAATGAATGATTGGATACGAACAAGTGGGAGTTTTTAAATGCAGGGTAATAAATCGATGGTGGGTGCCTAGGGCAATTGGTTGATTGGATATAGGTTGTCATGGTAGTAATGTCTTATTCTATTTTTATCCATGTGCCATCACCAACGATATATGGATGACACCCACCCACTCCATTACCATTAGTTATTAGATTCCTCTAGATATATTATATATCAAGGTTGAATGACTGGCGCGGGACTCAAGCGGGGGTGATGCATAAACTCGAGGCTTAAAATTGTCCCACATGTAACCTATAAATTATACCCTATTATATATTATTATCTATGTAAAAATGTCCAACAACACCCCTTTCCACCCCAGATATTGCGGTGTTTGATTATTCAATTGTTCTAAATCGGGACGCTTACCTGAGTCAAGATCAACTTGATCCAAAGGTACCCATTTAGTTCTGCGAAGAAGTTTAAACCCAAAGTAAAAGACAAAAAATACTGGTAATAAAATGTAGGAATCGACAAAGCCATCTGCTTGGAAAGGTTTGAAATACATCCACCCTTGCACCAATGCTAAAAACACATTGAGTACAATGGAGAAGATGGGGAGGAATGGATACCAAAGACATTTGAAGGGTAAATCATCAATCAGTCGTCCTTGTTTCTTCATGGCCATTCTAAATCGAATATGGTAAAAGGAAATATTTGCCCACACGATGAATACTGCCACCCCTGAAATATTAACGATATATTCATAAGCTTTAGCGGCCCCGGTAGAAATATTCATAAGTGACAAGAGACCAAAAGCATTCATCAAAATCACGGCAAAATAAGGAACCCCCCATCTATTAACCCATCCTAAAAATGCCGGGGCATTACCTTCTTTGGCCAAATTAGTAATTGATCTCGACCCAATATAAATCGATGAATTAATCGCCGAAATACAGGTGACAAGAATAAACGCATTAACCAAATGCACCCCACCTTGCCATCCTGCCCGTTGAATGGCAATTGACATTGGCGATTTCAACGTTTTATCCTTAGCATTTAATGAAGGATCATCATAAGGAACCGTCATCCCATAAGTGATGGCAATCATCAAATAAACAATGATAATTCTCCAAAGGGTTTGTTTAATTGCTTTAGGTACCGCCCGTCTTGGATTCTTCGATTCAGCAGCAGTCAATGCCACCGATTCAGTACCACTATAAAACGTCAGGGCAAAGACAAACGTCAGAGCAACCCCTTTAAACCCATGATTAAATGGACCAGGATCATTCCAATAATGAAACCCAAACGCTTTATGGCCTTTAATCCCCCCAGACACATAAACAATGGCAAAGATATAAAAGGCAACCAACCCCAAAATCTTAAATAATGCTAACCAATATTCTGCTTCACCAAACGCCCCAACCCCTAAGAATTGAAATGCCAAAAATGCCCCCCAAAATAGAAGCACATAACCATAAATCGGTACCTTATCACTCCAAAATTCCAAAATCGATGCCGTGGTATTATATTCATTAGCAAGCACGGCGATCCAAATGATGACATAATACCAACCAACGGCACCCCCCCAAGCGGGATCGACGAATTTTTCACCAAAAGTAGAAAACACCCCTCCAGAAGGGTATAATGTCAGTAATTCCCCCAATGATTGCATCACAGCAAAGGCAATGATCCCAATAATGGCAAACAGGATAAGCATCGAAGCTGGCCCATTTTTAACTGCTTGAGATGCCCCAATAAGAATACCAGGACCAATAATCCCGGCAAGAGCAATCAAGGATACATGTCGATCCTTTAATTTCCGTTGAAGTTGATTGGAATCTTGAGAATGGGCATCTTCTTGATAAACATTAACCCCATCCTTCTCCACATCCTTATCTAGATGAGGTTGAGTTTGTTGATTAGTGGTCGACGCCACTGATTCTGATATCGACGACAGGTCATTTTCCGAATGACGTCGGAATCGATTCCACAGGATGGCCATAATAAAAGTTGGTAAATGATCTTGGGATTTTATGGTTTAAATACAATTGACATCCAAGGCTTTTTTAATCAATTATTTTTTCGTGACAAAATTCTTTTTGTGGTAATGCATTAACATATGCACCTTATGGGCAACCTTAGCATTTCATTTAATTGATAATGTTCATCACCTCACGTGACCAGCCACAGTATTGTGACTAACAAAATGGGCGGTACCTGACTAAGCGCTGTTAGCAACGAAGTAACCAAGGTGATGTCATGTACGGCAATGTTATACCACAAAACCATACCCCTCCAAGAATTGAATAGAGCAAAAGAAAACAAGAAAATAAAAATAAAAGAAATATAGTGGGACCGATCAGACCCTTCTTGCAAAACCAAGAAACGCCCGCTAGGATACAAGGCCATCCACACGATCGAGGACTCTTAACAAGAAGATGTATCAAAGTAGCAAGTTAAGCCTTCCCCGCTTGATCTTCTCCATCACCAGAACTCTCGAATCTATGAGGAAGATTCTGAGGCAGAAACAGGAGGGGTTCATCGCTAACAAAAATATATCTAATCACTTCCATCAAAGCTCCCTTCCCGGGTTAACGGCTACTGGGCTCTTTGTAGTATGGTTAGACTAATGTTGTTAGTGACGACATAAGTGTTTTTTTTTAAAATCCTCGTAAGTGCGCGACCCGACCAACTTTATACCCCGGAGTGTATGCCGGACAAGGTTACCCGGAAGTTACCTCGATGTGGTTAACATATTGCAACAATAGATTAAATGAGATGTTCGATGTCAAGGGCAATGATTGTCGTTGACATGGTAAAAAGCAATTAATTCTCCCTGATTATTTTTTATGTAGATAGATTCTCTCGAATATTCTAGGCTAATTGCATCATCACCGGCGATTTCGCTTTTCCGTATTCAGGATGGCTAATTTCGCCTATCCTCCAATGATGGGGGATCATTGGATGTTATCGGTAATTGAAACAGAATTAACAAGCACCGGGGTTAACGCCATGCATGGACCTCAACTGGGATACTGTCCGACGAGAGACGTTTGAACAATAAAGGTGATGTTGCCCTCAAATTTAACAATAAAAAAGACGTAGACGTCATCGCTTAAAATCAACAATAAATCTTTACCTTTATTAGATATCTTTCGATCTTTGGAATTCTAAAATCAAGTGTGGCGGAAGCCACACTTTCTGCAGGTACCATGCTGATATAATAAACCCTTCGAAGATGGCCACAAATAAGATTTAACATATCATGTCTGCAGATATAAGGCAAAAAAGCCCTAATGTCGTTAAACTTTAACCATACGATTGCCTACCATGACATATCGACACCCATACCAACATCCAAGACCAAAAATCGACCATACCCCAGCGAAAATGACGAAATGACGATATTCCCGAGGACTACCGCTACCAATAATCGCCCCACCCGCAGGGATCATGCAAAGGTTGACGATACTAACGAAAAAATACATTAATCCGTACCGTTGACCGAATCGATCGGTGGGAGTAATCACCCCGAGACATACCGGAGTTAATGAAAGGATCGAGGCGGTAAAGAAGCCAAAGATTCCACTAAAAGCGTAAAGTGCCCCCAGGTATTGTCCAAATGGTAACCATAGGACAAACATCGATATCACCGTCCCCACCATCGTCACTATCATCACATTAAAATGACCAATAACATCACTTAAATACCCAGGTATTAATCTTCCAATGACTCCACTGGCATTGACGATGGTAACGAGTAAATACAGCGTCAGTTCCGTCATCCCATGAGCAATGGCATATGATGGAAGGTAAGTAATCGCAGATAACAACCCTAACTCGATACCAAACACCCCAAACGTAAGCCAAATAAACCTCCAATCCTTGACTGCTGAAAAATCAAATAATTGATTTGAATAATGTCGAAGTTTACTGGGGACTTGTGGATGATTAAAGATTCGTGCTCGACAAAGGAACATCAGCATCACTAAACACCCGATACAAAAGAATCCCAAGATTCGAATGGCCCATTTGAAGCCTACCTTGGGATAAAGCAGTCGAAGCATAAGAGGAATCACCACCCCACCAATCAGACCACCAATGGTGGCGGCTCCAGTAGCTCGACCTCGAAAATGATAAAACCAATGAGATATCACCGAAATAAGCGGAGTAATACAAAGAGCATTACCAATACCAAGACATATGGAAAATGCCAATACAAATTGATAAACTTGGGTACATTCAGCCATGGTAAAGTATCCAATTGCCAGTAATATCGTTCCTGCTAAAAGAGGAACAAACAGTCCCTTTGTATCGAATAACGGACCAACAAATGCCCCAACAAGGAAGGAAAGGGAGATATAGATGGAGAAAATCCATGATACTGTCGAGGTGGCGACATTTGCCAATTGATTCAGTGACACATAAGCTTGAACTGCCCCTACACTATTAATGGTACCAAAAGTAGCAACAAGACCAATGAATGAACCAAAAACTACCAAATAAGCTTCCAAACCTCCATCAGGATATGAAGGACGATCTTGATCATCATCAGATGAAATCAGTTCATCGAAACTGGGGGGATTTCCATGAATAACTACTTGTTCAAGAGGGATACCCTCAGTAAAGGTATTGATGGAAGTACCCAAGGGTTTATCCATGGATTTTTTGATGTTAAGTAATCTAGAGATGGAGATGATAACGATGGCGAGCGTGCTTATATATATACTATTTCAGAGTCAATGCTTAGCGGCAAGCAAAATTGATGAGGGGAGAGACCATGACGAGGGGAAGACTCGAATGAAGGTAATAGTCCCAAATGAAAACGTCACCTTTTCATTGAATATCCTCCCTTGCCATATACCCTTCCCGTGTTCCCAAATCATAGAGGAGATGACGTCCTCCTCTCACGCAATGAGCCACATAGAGATATTTTAACCGGGGATCTATTTAGGCAAGATTAACGAGTGAGTACATACCGATGATCTTTGAAGAATAAGCGATGGAAGGTTAATCAATATTATTTTTTTAGTCAGCCACGGTTTAAATTGTGATGTCATTGTCATTGGGGGGTGTGGAGGGATGCTTACATAATAGGGTTTTTCATTCTCATCTCAACGCGACTTCAAACCCCATTTCTAATCATCATGTCCATAGCATTATTTGCCGTATGCATCGGGGTGTACCTCCTTAGTGGGGGGAGGCCGACGGTAGCTATTGCTGGAGTGATTGCCATGTGGATGTATTCTCGTAATAGAATCGTGTGTGTCCCTTGTAATGGTTACGAGGCGGTGGTGAAAAACCAGAAAAACCAGAGTCCGATCTATGCCGTTGATTTCACCGGCCTGATACCAAAGGAAACGAATAACCTTCCTCAACCATCAAAAGTTCGAACAAGAAAGACTAGGGGATCTCCGAAGGTTATTAAGGCTAAACTGCCTGGAGATAAGCCCTTACCTCAACGTCAAATCTATTTGTTTTATACTACTCTTACCGGACTGTCGCTGAGAGTTGCAAAGACATTATATGATACGTTATCGACGATGGCTGAAGATAATAATGGTCCTCAACCTAAACTCTTATCGCTTGATGATGATGTCGATGACCTTGAAGAATACTTTTTAAAGTGTCCTAAACAAGCCATCTACGTATTGGTACTTCCTTCTTATGAAACTGATTCTCCCATTGATTATTTCTTAGAACATCTTCAAGATATCGCTCAAGATTTCCGGATTGACAAATATCCATTACGTCAAGTTGCCTTTGGGGTATTAGGGTTGGGTGACTCGGAAAGTTGGCCCAATAAGTTCTGTTATCAAGCTCAATTGGCAGATAAATGGATGGGTAAACTTGGTGCTCAAAGATTATTCCCCTTGGGTCAAGTTTGTATGAAATATCAAGGGGAATCTACCGCTCATGAATGGTCGCATAAATTTGCTCAAATGATCCAAGAAAATGAACCAATCTTTGAACTGGTTGATTCTGATGAAGAAGTTGAAGATAATGATGACGTTGCCGATGTTGAAGATTTACTCATTGGTAGTGAAACCAAAGAAATGGTGGGTAAGGATTCTCCCACCTACAAGTCGCTTACCAAACAAGGGTATACCATTGTTGGGTCACATCTGGGGGTTAAGATCTGTAGATGGACCAAACTGGCATTACGGGGAAGAGGGTCATGTTATAAATTTGCCTTTTATGGTATTAGATCCCATCTTTGTATGGAAACCACCCCATCATTAGCATGTTCAAACAAGTGTGTTTTCTGTTGGCGTCATGGTACTAATCCCGTGGCTAAACTGAATTGGAGATGGGAAGTTGATCCTCCGGAAAAAGTATTGGAAGGGGCTCTTGCTGGTCATTACCAAAAGATTAAGCAAATGAGAGGGGTTCCCGGGATTCAAATGGATCGGTTTGATGAAGCATTCACCGTGAGACATTGTGCCCTTTCCTTAGTTGGTGAACCCATCTTTTACCCTCATATTAATGAATTTGTTTCCATGCTTCATCAACGGCATATTTCATCATTCTTGGTATGCAATGCTCAACATCCTGATAACTTAAGAGCATTGGCAAAAGTGACCCAATTATATGTGCTGATTGATGCTTCGCTGAAGACTGAACTTAAAAAGGTCGATCGACCATTGAATAGTGACTTTTGGGAACGATTGATGGAATGTTTAGATATCTTAAACACGGTACAAAGCCATCAAAGAACGGTTTTCCGGTTGACGCTTGTTAAGGGATTTAATATGGGTGATATCAGCGGATATGCCGATATGGTGCAACGAGCCCGGCCATCGCAAATTGAAATCAAGGGAGCTACGTTTTGTGGGTCATCTCTGGCCAATGGTAACCCATTAACCATGCAAAATATCCCCTTCTATGATGAATGTAAACAATTTGTCGGTGAATTGGAACGAGAACTTCAATCTCGTGGGTTGCCTTATGAATTGGCGGCCGAACATGCACATTCATGCTGTATCTTGATTGCCGATACCAAATTTAAGATTAAGGGGAAATGGCATACCCATATCGATTATAGTAAATTCTTTAGCCTCCTTGAACTGGGACAAGAGTTTGTTGATACTGATTATTTAGCCCCCACCCCTGAATGGGCGGTATGGGGGTCGGAAGAAGGCGGGTTTAATCCAGAAGATACCCGATTTGATAGAAAGGCGGAAAAGTTGAAACGTAAACAAGAAAGAGATGATGCCCAGATTCGGGCCCACCAAGTACTTGCCCTGATGAAATCTACCTAGGATTACATAATGCGTAACATATCCCCCCCCGACCAATCATCTTGGAGACAAAGAAGTCACGTGCCGCCAGCTGCGTATCGCCTGATTGTGCACTCCCAATCTCACCACTTAATGAGCACCAAGTGAAAAAACCAATCTCTTACAACACTCTTTGTTAACAATGCACGGTACCAGAATTCTTTTGAACGCTGCCAAGAAGTCGGCTGGCCCCAAGGGTGGCGCTCCCGTTGAAATGTACCCTCTTTTCGCTGCCGTGGGTGTTGCTCTTTGCTCTGGGTGTTTCTTCACTTACAGACACTTTGCCCATGACAAGCAATTGAGATTGTGGAAGAACGCCGATCTCTCTTCTTTGGATGATGTGTTGAACAAGGATGTCGAATCCAAGAACTAAGTTATGCATTAATAAATTTAGGATTGAATTGAATCATGTAGAAGTTTTTTTGCCAGAGGGGGATGACCCCAATAGCAATTAATTGGTAAGATCCAATGGAGGTCACATTTCAATTGGTGTTTATCATATACCCCACATTATAAGGGCTTGGTGCTATATACAGGGGAGGGATGACTTTAATCCCGAATATTGGTATAATAATCAACAATTTCAGGAATATTATCCAATTCTTCAATTGCCTTTGTGAATTGCTTTTCCAAGTCTTCAGGGAAATCAACCAAATTGTCTTCATTAGCCAAGTAACTGATTCTAGAATCTCTCAATTTGTATCCCAATCCACTAACATTATTAGCCACTTGATGTAAATCCAGAGGGTCAGTAATCATCCGGAATAATTGTTGATCACCATATTCACTGGGGTCACTATATTCATCGACATCTTCGGCACCATTTTCAATGGCCACATCCAATACATCATCAATAGTTTCTCCTTGTTTGGGGTCGAAAATCACTTCACCTTTCCGTTCAAACAAATACATACACGGACTCAAATTGGCCAGCATTTTCCCCATAGCATACTTGACGAGGGAAATGGTTCTTGCCTTATTATCAGTATTAGCAACAATGACAAACGAGATACCATTTGGACCAACAAATTCATACAAGACTTCCATCAATGCGGGACCATCTCGAGATAATTCCCCTAACCCCCGTTTAATCGCCAGTTCGATGACTTTCTTGGTAATACTCATCTTCTTTGCCTTTTCCACGAGGGTATCAAGCAGGGCATTAGCTTCAGCCCCACCAAGACGAACGGTAGTTTCAATTTTCGTGGCTAATTGGTAAGCTAACGTCGACCGTTTAGCATCATTCTTTGCCTTATCATGACGGATATTCGCCCATTTAGAGTGACCAGCAAGACATACTGAAGATGTTGTGAGTTGACGACATGATACCCTAGCTGTTGATGGTGGTAACCGGACCATTGCTCGAAGGGACATTATTGGTGGTGATGCGGTGAGTGAGAGTATCAATAGGTATGGACGAGTGAAAACCTGCGACGACGACAGACACAGATATTGACCGTTATTGACCGTTATTGAACTACGAAGTGATTGACATATACTCTAGGGATGGCTTGATCAGTAATTGCCTACCCTGTGGTAATGGCTTGTACAGTATGGTAATTACCCGTTTAAGCTGGTACCCCACAATTATAATTCACCATAACAAGGTCACGTTGATTTTCCTCTACCACCTTCTTAAATAGTCATTAATTATATATTTGGATTATCATTACCTAATGTGTCAAATAAGTATACCTGCATGATACCTCATTGACCTTATTAGGAAGTTATTTAAACTTTCAATGGTGATTGTTTTCCCCACCAAAAAAAACTACCCATCTAAATGATGAATTGGTTGGTTTTACTTTGGGTGGTTTCCATCGTTAATGCTAGTGGTTATGCTCCAAATACTCAAAGTCAATGTCCCCTGGTAAAGTCATTACTTCGACAAGGTAATGATATCTCTGATTCTGAAAAGCAATGGTTGAAACAACGTCAAAAAAAGACACAAGCATCATTATTGAAATTCCTCGATAAGGTTGGGTTAAAAGATGATGCTAATCAATTGGATGGTAATGTTGTTTCAGGAGTGGCTATATCTGGTGGAGGGTACCGTGCCATGCTTGTTGGTGGAGGTAATATTGCTGCACTTGATTCTCGAATTGCTAGTCCTCTTGGTGGGGTCTTAGATCTGTCACTGTATATTCTGGCTCTTTCTGGAGGGTCATGGTTATTAGGATCATTAATGGCTTATGATTGGACCACTGTGGATAAAGCAAGACAAGGATGGCATTTAGATAATGCCAATGGTCTTATTAACCCTAATGTTAATTGGTTATCCCTTGGATGGAACATCTTAACCAATGATTTACAAGGAGCATTATCTCAATTGAATCATTGGCAAGATATTAAGAATCAAACCTCAGCCAAAGCCAATGCTGGGTTTAAGGTGACTTTAACTGATTATTGGGGCAGAGGATTGGCATATCAAATGACTCCTGATGATGATAATCATGGAGCTTCACGAACCATTTCTGATATTCGTAATTATCATAGTTTTAATAACCATGATATGCCATTTCCTTTAATCATTGCTTTGGGTCGTAAACCAGGGACATTGACCTATAATCTTAATTCCACCGTAATTGAGATGAACCCATTTGAAATTGGATCCTTTGATAAGTCATTGAATTCATTTTCTGACATTGAGTATTTGGGGACAAAAGTCGATAATGGTATCCCCGCCACCAATAGTTGTACCACTGGGTTTGATAATTTGGGGTTTATTGTGGGGACCCTGTCATCATTATTCAATCAATATCTTCATACCTTGGTTTGTGATGATTGTCATCAATTAAACTTTATTGTCAAATGGGTAGCGAAAAAGTTTTTGACATATCTTTCCAACAAGTATGAAGATATCGCCGAATATAAGCCCAATCCCTTTTATAATTCCCAATATGCCAATTCGGAAAATATCACCACCAATGATACCCTTTATTTAATCGATGGTGGTCTTGGAGGAGAAGTGATCCCCCTCTCATCATTGATGACTAAAGAAAGAAAACTCGACGTGGCCTTTGCCTTTGATATCTCAAATGATTTGGAAAATAATTTCCCTTCAGGTAATGCCTTGGTTCAAACATATGAGAGACAATTTAGTGATCAAGGTAAATCCACCATATGTCCCTATGTGCCAACTCCCGATACCTTTTTACAAGAAAACTTTACTGCTCGACCAGTCTTCTTTGGATGTGATGCTAGTAATCTTACTGCATTGGAAAAGGATGGCGTGGTTCCTCCATTGGTGGTATACTTTGCCAATCGACCATTTGATACCATGTCGAACACCTCGCTATTCAAACTCACATATAGTGATAGTGAACGAGATGATATGATCCGTAATGGGTTTGATGTTGCCACTAGGGTTAATGGCAGTTTGGATTCACAATGGGCCACTTGTATTGGATGTGCCATGATTAGAAGATCACAAGAGAGGAATAATGCTACTCAATCTGATCAATGTAAAAAATGCTTTGAAAGTTATTGTTGGGATGGTAAAGTATCTGCCGCTTCCAATGGTAGTTATTATCCTCCAGTTAATTATACTGATACTGGCTTGACTAATGCCACGATGATGACGTTGGTCAATCAACCAAACTTTATTAAACGGTTGATTGAATTCTCCAATGGCGCCGTTCAAATTAGATTCACCCCATGGTTATTGTTGACGGCAATGATGATGGCTATATTTTAAATAATCTCCAACGCATCAATAAACACTTGTTGTAGTTTCGGTTGATCTTTAAATGTCGTTTCCACGGTATTAACCAACCCATCTCGGTATGATTTTAAATTCTTTGCAATCGGCCCTCCTCGGGCCATGGTAGCAGCGATATTCTTTTTAAACCGATATCCAAGCTTTTGCCAATAGTTTTCTTCTGAATTGACTTCGGCAATCGATTGAGAAAGAGGTAATTCTTCATCATCCGATTCCACCTTTTTAATCACTTCGGTTAATGATTGGAAGAATTCCTTGGTATCACTATTAATCTTATCCAAGATTTCCACGAAATTTCTCGGGGAATTTAATGCCCGTTGAAGTTGGGCCAGCATCAGGGTAATTTGCTTTGTCACCACTTTATCAATACAATCAACAAACTGGGTTTGATCAATCACATATAATGCTTGGATGCTATCGAGAAGCTTGGAGTTTTTCGGGGTGAATTGTTTTGGATGTTGAGAATCTTGAATGATGGTATTTGAAGTTTGCTTAATCAATTGATCTCGTCTTTGCATCGCCAATGGTTGATAATTTCGAACCAATCGAATTTGTAATAAACTCTGTTGATCATCAATCACTTGGAAAATTTGGGATAATAATCGTGCCGTTCGTGATAAGTTATTATCATCGGTGGAAGCCGATTCTAATTGTTGAACAATGACAATAAACACTGAAACCCCTCGAAGTAATCCCACTGTAGTTGAGATATTCTTTATTGCTCCATTAGTAGCCACTGCTCTTTCATAAGGATCAAGTACCTCCAATTTAATCCGTTCAAATGAACTATTAACTTGGTTAACCCCAGGATCTATCTTAGTGGTTAGAGTGGTTTCAAGTTGGTTTATCCGATGAAAATTCTCCACTAATTCTTGGTAGTTTTCTCCAGCAATCGTCGCCATCCGTTTATCACATTCATCAACATCGAATCTTAGCCGCTTAATTGCCGTTTCCACTTCCAATTCTTCGGCCTCAGCGCCATTGGTGCCTAGGAGTAGATCTTTAGCAAATTCTCGAGGGTTAAATTGGGGTTCTAAGTAAGCGTCAAAGTCGTCGTCCATTAGGGGGTTGTAGATCACTATGGCAGTAAGGGCGCGAGGTACGTGTAAAATCCTATATACTATTATCATCACCAACATCGTCATCACATGACACATCACGTGACCGAGGGGTATAGCCATTAATCAAGTAAGTTTCCAAATGTTTTGAACGAACAATGAGTTGTTTAATATAATCAACCACATCATATTCATCCCATTCAGGTGTAGCAATCACCAATCGGGCGATAAATTCAAAGAAGGTATCACTAGAAAAAGTATCATGGGCAACCAAGGCAGCAAACCCAGCATTAAGTTCCAGAAACACCCAATCTAACCTTGGAGCCACTGCAAGGATACCTCTCTTATATTGATAGAGACAATAACTATAAGCTCTTTCAAATGATTGGGTTGGAAATGGCGGACGATTGACTGAAGTCATTGTTAAAGAGAAGACATCAATCTTAGCCCCCAAGAATGATATCAGAGTGGCATCTCCCGTCAACAGCAGTTCTTGTTTATCATGATTAAGTTTGATACCATATTTGGATAACAGACTACTCATCATATGTTGATTAATCAGTTGGATCACCAGTGGAGATGGTGATAGAAAGAGGAGATCATCAACCACTCGAACAATGAGTAAATCTCGTCGATGAAGCCATGATTGGAACTCATTATGAACCATATCATTAAGTACTAATTCACAAAACGTCGCCAGTAGAGGACACCCTTGGAACACACCTTGAGTTCTCTTCCAACAAGTTGTAGGTTGATCACCTGAAAATGGTTTAAATCGAGATCTTAATTGTCTAGTACTGGGGACGGTAGAAGTTAACCAAGGTAATTTACCTTCGATAATAAACGCATCTCGAATGGCATGTTCACAAAAGGATATGAGTTTTTGTTTCGTCACCTTGACGATTCGTCCCTTATGAATAATCACTTGTCGTTTAACCCTCTTATCATTATCTCCACGTTGAGGACGAGTCTTGATGAATAATTGCAGTGCTCCCACCACCAGGGCCGAGGGCACCCCCCATCGACTAACATCCCATGATTGATGTTGTTCAGAATTGTAAACAAAGCTTCGACCATCATCATCTTCTTCAAATAACTTATTAAGGGCTCCAAGTAAGTAATCATGGTTTAATCGGTCATAACATTTACTGAAATCCACTTTTAAAAAATGAATACCTTCTGGAGGTATTTGAATCGACGATTTCCATTCCTCTAACATCGAGGCTAAATGAGTAGTACCATAACATTGTGGAAGGGATGATTGGTACTTTTCAAGCATCTTTTTCCGTAACACATAATGGATAGGTCGTAATACATTTGCTCGATATGCCATATAGCTAATATCTTGGTTAGGATGACCCCATTTCTGTCTCAGAGGTACACAGATAAGTCTAAATTCCAGAGACTTTGGTACTAATCGGATTCTACCATAATTATAATGGTCGGCGGTGGTTATAGGTCGGAAGTCATCATGATGAAATTCGACCAAAAATTCCGACCGATACTTTGTAAGAAACAAATTAGTTAATTTCACCCAAACACTATGATCAAAATAAGCAATTGTCCCCTTAACATCCGTCACTCGGAATTGACATCGGGCCAAATAAGGAATGACTTGATCAAATACCCATAACCAATATTGAGGGTTATCAACTTCCTGGGATGAAATGGTATAATGAGGAGTATTAAGAAAGGCAAAGATTAACTTGTGTAACTTTCGTTTTGATCTTCCAAACCCCCAAGCCTGTTTTGGGATGATATTTGATAATTGAGCTAAAATGACCAGAACCACCTTTTTCGTCGAAAGTTTATATCGTAACACTTGATTATCTTCAGGATTAGGGGTTCTTCCATGTTGTCCACTACCTTCAACATCGACTTTAGCCACTTTTATTGGTTTTGGGAGGTATTTTAATCGAATAGATGACAATCGGTGATCTGAAAGTCGAGTTAATCGTTTCCAAGTCAACATAACCCAATTATCATCAATATTAGGCTTTAATGGAAGCCAAGGAGTAAAGCTTTTATTTAATAATCGCCTTGATGTCACCTTATATTCTTGATCGGAAGTTCGAGTCACTGACGATGGACCAAATACCTGGAACCAAGTGTTTTTATCAATCTCAATCAATCCCTTACAATTAAGTACCATGGTAACATAGTTAGTGACGCCAATTAATCGACATAACCTCTTCCAATTTGGTTCTAATAAGATATTGGCTGAACAAGAGAATTGACGACCAATCCATGAATCACCATATTGAGCTTGACCAAGACTATTCATAGATGGGGCCACTTTTGGATCCATAACCACCATATCCATCAATTCTTTGACTACATCATGATAATTAAGGTCAGGATTGATTCGATGGATTTGAGGGGAGATTAAGGGGGAATATTCATCAATTAATAATCGGGTATGATGAAGGAAGGTTATAAAATCATCTGGGAATTGATTTAATGGTACTTCATGGGGTAATGATTGTATATACCCCAATAACAGTTGTTCCTTCATTAGGGGACCAATTACATAAGCACGCACACCCAGATCGATGCCTCGTGCGGCTTTCACCTACTAGGTATCAGATCGACTCTAGATGGCCAAGGCGAAGACTCGACCGGAGATAAACTTAGAAAAGGGGATTGTATATGATGTTCTTCAACAGATACGATGGGATGAAGCATTTAGTGCCACCAGAGACCCTCCCTTGATTAAAGTATGGTATATCTCCATCGACCCCAAGCTAAGTAATAAAGTCACCCAAATGGTCCGGAAATTAGAAGATCCCGAAACGATTGGTCATTTAAAACGATTCCAAATGAATCCACAGGGAAAGCTTGATGCCATCATTGCCTCACAAACGCTTTGGCCTGATGAAACCATGGCATTGACGATGATTCAATCGAGTATAGGAGATGATATCACCATTATTAATGAAGTTAAGGTACCAAGTATTGCTCCTTATACCAAAGAGATTGCCTTAGAATGGCTGGAAACTTATTGGCCGATGCTGTGGAAGGGAAACCCTAATCATCAGTTTTTAAATCTGGTGATTCGAGATATCGATGAAGAACTGAAGATTATTGAACGATTAATCAAATTAGGAGAATCAGCTACCATTGTAGTCAATCCTATTACAAAGGAAATCATGACTGAAGCAGTGGTGGATGATACTAGAGGATGTGTAGGACATCCAGTGATGCAAGTGATTGAGACGATTGCCAATAATGAAATAATGGCCAGAAAGACACGAAAAGAAGAAGATGACGATAATGATCAAGATAAGGGATATTTGTGTCATAATCTATTGGTATATTGTACTTATGAACCGTGTGTGATGTGTTGTATGGCATTGGTTCATTCTCGAGTGGGAAGAGTCACTTATATTAAACCTACGACTCTGGGAGGACTCGAACTGAATTATCAATTGGGGGATAGAGATGGATTAAATTGGAAATTTGAGATTTGGAAATGGTTAGGAGATAATGAAGTTGGGGTTGGGGAAGATGATCGAGATTATTAGGGTGGGTATAGAGGATGAGTATAGAAGATGGGGGTATACATTGGGTATACACGATGGGAGTAGACAATGGGTATAGCATTTATAGATATACATAATAATAGGTACTCTTCCTATTGATTGCCCTCGCCTATCATTTCCATTTCTGGTGATGATGATGCCTCCCCCACAAATTTATATGTACCTCCATCTTTCAGGTTTACCCCATGCCTGAACAGGTAGATACCATCGAACTCGAACCCATACAAACCTATGTTCCCTATGACAGGGCTACAAATGATAGTTTAGCCGATAATGTCATCGAGGGCAGTCTGTCGACTCCTCAAGATGCTCATCTCCGCAACTTACCTCCGAAGCCAAAACAAGAAGATGGTGATGATGAAATAACTAATATTGTTGAAGATTCTGATGATGAATGTCATGATGTTTACCCTGATGGAGGTCTTAGAGCGTATCTTGTTGTTTTGGGAGGGTTTTTTGGGTGTATTGTTAACCTTGGGATCTTGAATTCGATTGGGGCGGTTCAGATGTGGGTTCTGACCCATCAATTGGCCCATTATCTGGCACTGACGATTTCATGGGTATTTTCCATCTATTTAGCCCTTACTTATATGTTAGCCGTGGTTGTTGGTCCCATATTCGATCGCTATGGTCCTACTCATGTCATGATGGTACTGGCGGCATTGATCTTTGCTGGGTTAATGGGAGTAGCCAACTCGGTAGAAATCTGGCAATTTATCTTGGGATTCATTTGTCTTGGTGCTGGGAATGGTGTGGGGATGAGTCCGCTGATTTCAATCTTATCTCATTGGTTTTTTAAAAAGAGAGGTACCATGGTAGGTATTGCTACTCTGGGAGGGTCAGTTGGCGGTTTAGTTTATCCATTATTACTTCGGTATACTTATGACAAATATGGGTTTGTTTGGGGGATTCGAATTTTGGCGTTTATTAACCTTGGATGTATGATCATCGCCACTTGTTTGGTTAAACCTCGATTTAAAACCTCGAGAAAGGGGAAATCTCGTCGAGGATCATTGAAATTCATCACTCAATTTGATCGTAAGTATTGGATGCTTGTGGTGGGGGCATTTTTCGCCGAATTATCCTTGGTATTGATCATGACGTATTTTTCCACTTATTGTGTTGCCAAAGGAGTTTCTGAATCGACGTCATTAATCATGGTTACTGTTTGGAATGCTACCGGGATCCCCGGTCGGATTCTTCCCAATTTGATTAGTGATTATCTTGGTCGATTTAATATGAATGTCGCCATGCTTTTAGGCTATACCATTGCCATTTGGGTTATCTGGTTACCCTTTGGTAATTTAAAAGCATTATATGCGTTTTCTGCCATTGGTGGATTCTTTTCCGGGTCGATCTTGCTGTTATTACCCGCTTGTTTATCTCAGATCACTCCAGTTCGGGAAATTGGTCAACGGTATGGTATTTTAAACTTTGTGTTATCAATTGCCAACTTGTTTGGTGTCCCCATTGCTTCTGCCATCATTGGTGGTGGTTCTCTGAATGATTATGACCATTTTGTCATATTTGTTGGTGGGTTGGCCACTTTAGGGTTAATATTTTGGTATATTGATCGGGTATGTGTTGCTGGCATCAACTTTAATCGTGTATAGTTCATTTGAATATCATCGTCTCGCTCCCATAGGTTTATTTTGATTAAACCCCGGTTGTGTTCTTGCTTGACCGGGACCTGCTTGCATCATTGGTGGAGATCCTGAACCTGGAGTTAATTGGATTGGCGCATTTGGTCCATTTGATCCATTATTAATTTGAGGTGGTCCCAGATTATTATTACCTCCAGAAGGACCTCCATTACCATCACCCCGACCAAGACGAGCTTCAGCAACAGCAATCAATGGAGCAAGTCGTTGATATTGTAACAGATACTCGGTAATCGTCAGTTGAAGGTATTGAAGGTTATTGACCACATTGACATAATATTGTTGTTGAGATTGTCCATTAGGAATGGTTGCAAGCGATGATACAAATTGAGTCATGGCATTACGCAACACATTAATCTCTGCCTTAAGTCCATCGAGTTCAGCATAGATTTGTTGAGGGTTAACCTTACCCAGTTCGATATCTTCGATGGTTATAGAATTAGGGAGGGGCGCCAGTTGGGGGGTATGGTCGGTTAAATCCATGGGATTTGTTTGGATGGGTCAACTGAGATCGTCAAGGCCAAGGTACACCGTCACCACGACAGTTGTAGTTGAAAAGGGTGTGGATTTAGGGTTGGAGGTAATTGCGCGCATTTGGTCAAATGTGGACAAAACCGGGACCAGCGATTGATCACGTGGACGAAGATAGAGGATATATGGTTACTATTACCAAGAATTGTTATTGTATATTTTATTGTTACAATTTTTTTTTTTCCCCACCAGTTTTGGTCATTATTTTATAAATTGGTAAAGTTTAAGAGAATTATATTTTTATTGGCAAAACAAAAAAAAAAGCCAAGACCTCATATATATATGGAAATTAACACCTAATACCTCTAGTTTAGACCCTGGGGTACACCATCCCTTAAATGATGTAAATAACCACAATGAATACTACTGTATACCTATAGTTATTACTACCATCTTCCCCTTAATCAAATGACCTTCTTATGGGGGTTAAATCAAGGTGATAATTAATATTGCTGTCACCGGTCAATTATTAATTTTACAAATGGAAAATATCATTCACGTGATCGCCATTTGACATTTTTATTAATTTTTATTATATAAACCAACAATAATTCCTGATAATAGAAACCGATAATAAAATGTCCACTACTGCACTCGTCACTGGAGCCAATGGTTATGTGGCTCAATGGGTTGTACGAGAATTATTAGATGCAAACCATAAAGTGATTGGTACGGTTCGATCCAAGGCTAAAGGTGATCGACTCGTTAAAGTGTTTAATAATACCAATTTCTCATACCAAGTGGTTAGTGACCTTTCTGATCCTACTGCCTTTGATGATGTGCTTAAAACTAATCAACAAATCACCCTTATTGCTCATACTGCTTCTCCAGCTACTGTTCTTGTTGATGATCCTGAAAAGGATATCATCATTCCTGCTGTCACCGGTACCAAGCTGATTTTACAATCAATCATCAAATATGCCCCTCAAGTTACTAAATTGGTGATTACTTCTTCTAGTGTTGCTTGTTGGCCCAAAAATGAAGGAGATACTGTTGATGAAAAGACATGGACTTTTGCTGATGATGCTGACGTTAAATCAAACCCATTATCGGCATATTTCCTTCTGAAAGCTTTAGCAGAAAAAGCAGCATGGGATTTCATGAAAGAAAACCATCCCAACTTTAGTTTAACCACCATTTTACCTGGGTTTGTCTTTGGTCCTCAAAATGATTTTGAAGATGCTAAAAGAGAAGTATTAAACCTGCTGATGCAAGTTATTGATAGTGTTATATCCCTGAAGGAAGGAGGGAAACCACCTAACCTCTTTACTTCTCCATTTATCGATGTTAGAGATACTGCTAAAGCTCATTATGTGGCATTGACTGATGAAGATTGTGCTGGGGAAAGATTACTTTTAACAAACACAATGTATACCAAACAAACATTGTTTGATATTGTTAATAACAAATACCCTCAATTGGGATTATGGAAAGGAACTCCTGGGTCCGATAAGGAAGAACTTGAACGGTCATCTAAGTTTGATTCTTCTCATACTCAGAAACTTTTAAAATTCAAATTCCGAGATCTTGAAACGGTATTGGTGGATTCTATTGATCAATTACATGATGCAAGGGGTATTAAATAAGGTATAGACACAATTTACAATATGAATCATTAGGGAGGGTATTGGAGGGCACTGGTGGGCACTCAGTGGGCACTCAGTGGGCACTAAGGGCACCTCGGTTGTCTCAAAAGTGGGGCGAGGAGGGGAGGTGCGATCACATGAAATGGATTGTATATAACCTTATTACACCAATTTAATCCCCCCTCTATCTAATCATGACTATTACCACCGTGCTTGTTACTGGAGCTAATGGATATATTGCTCAATGGATTGTACGCTATCTTCTTGATGCCAACTATAAGGTGATTGGTACCGTGAGATCTCAAGATAAAGGTGATCATATTACCAAGGTATTTAACTCACCAAACTTTTCTTATGAAGTGGTAAGTGACCTTTCCAATGCTAATGCCTTTGATTCCGTTCTTATCAATCATCCTGATATCACTTTGGTTGCTCATACTGCTTCTCCATTCAATTTCAATGTCGAGGACCCCGAAAAGGATATCTTGATCCCTGCAGTCACTGGTACCAAACTGATATTACAATCAATCGTCAAGTATGCTCCTCAAGTTAAAAAAGTGGTTATAACTTCATCTAGTGCTGCTTGTCGTCCAGAAATCGATCTGCCGGATATTACTGTCAATGAAAAGACATGGACATTTATCGATGATGAAGTGGCCAAATCTCATCAAGTATTGGCATATCTCCATCTGAAACCATTAGCAGAAAAAGCTGCTTGGGATTTTGTTAAGCAACACCATCCCAATTTCACTTTGGCCACCATTTTACCTGGGTTTGTCTTTGGACCTCAAAATGATATCGCCGATGCCAAAAAAGCTCAATTGAATCAACTGATGCAAGTAATTGATAACTTACTTGCTCTGAGTGGCAATTCCAAAACTCCTACCAAGTTTTATGGTCCTTGGGTCGATGTTAGAGATACCGCCAAAGCCCATGTATTAGCATTGACCACCAATGACGTTGATGGAGAAAGATTATTACTTGTTGAAGGTATGTTCACCATGCAAACCCTTGCTGATGTTGTTAATAAGAGGTGGCCCCAATTAAGAGTATGGAAAGGTCATCCTGGAGGTGATGAGTATAAACTCCGGAAATTATCCAAATATGATTCCAGTTATACCAAAGGTAAATTAGGCTTTCAATTTTATGATATCGATGCCCTGGTTGGAGATTCGGTAGTTCAATTAAAGAAAGCTAGAGGGGAGAAATTATGACCAAACAAAGTATAGACAAAAAAGAAAGAAAGAAAGAAAGTAAGAATATCGTAATCACAGATTAATCATTAAAACCACCCTTTGCCTTTTCTAACTGGGACCCCCAAGTATCTGGCGATATCATCAAATACAACCACCAATTCTTCATCGGAAATCAGTTCATGAATCAGTTGTAATTGCAGTTTAGCATTAGTTTGACCTCCCAAGATCTTTTCCAATTGTTGAGGATCACCACCTTTGGCTGCTTGTTCCAATTCTTGTTGTCTTGATTCGGGAACGATGATTTCATAGAAAATCGCCAATTGAAGCACATCAACTTTAGGTAATTTAATCAATTCATCAATAGTGGCGGGGAATTTAAATCCCAAGATTTCTTCAATTGGTTCCGCCCCTTCTCGATTAGTTAATGGAACAATTGCTCCCTTAGTAGTCGAGTTAGCCACGCGACGAATGTTACGATCTTCAATCGAATCCAATTGACCTTGTAATTCGCCAACCATTTGAATAAGATCTTCATTAGTGACATAATCAGATAAATCCAATTGAGCTTCCTTTTGACTGGCTTCGCCACCGGTCTTGGCGCCACCAATTAATCCATGGACTTCATCCAACAGTTTCATTCTCGTCTTGACATCAGATACTTGTAACAGGATCATTTGTTGACCCGTCTTGGCAAGGAGAGCCCCTTGTTTATCAACAATGGCCTTGAGGTCGTCGATTTGTTTTTGTAAGTCTGCCATGGTCTTTGGTTGTATATGTATGTAGAGGTAGATTGTTTAGGTGCGACAAGGAGAGAAGGAGAGATAGGGGAGGGTAGGAGGGCCTCAATTACATAAGCGCTTACATAAGGAGACACCCACACGAGAAAATATGGGGTGATACTGGATCACTCAAAAGTGAACAGGTGTTCTCATATGAACCAAAAAAAAAACACATGATATCACATGATGATTATCAAAACAATCACCATATAATGGCATCATCGCATCTCATCCCTCAATTGTTTACCGATATGGCCGTTTGTTGGTGAATGTGGGGTAAACACCTTTTTTATTATTTTTTTCTCTCCTGTTACCTAAACTAACAAAAAAAAAAAAGAAATAATTTACTCCAAACTAAATTGATAATAATTATTTAATTATTTAATTGGTCATAACCATTAACCCTATCGTCTCCCCTCTTTTAATCACAACCTGCTTCTTCGTTCCCACCAAAAACATTTGCGTTCCTGTACATTCGAAAGCGGCGTAAATTTTATCATTGCACTAAATAATCTTCACCTCAGTTTAACCATCCTATGCACCAATAACCAAGTCACGATGCTGATTGATGAAGCGGTTAAACGAGACAATAATAAGGGAGGTCCGTTACACAGCCTCGGACTGCCGTTACCTCTCGAAGGATTTAGCAAATCAATGGTGATGCCACCACCATCATCGCCAACCCCGGCGGTGGTGACATCGTCAACCTCGACAACAATCCCTCAACAAAATGGTAGCAGACAATCGCTGATCAATTCAAGGTCATCGATATCGGTACCAGTTAAGGAAACCAATCAAGTGTTTCTTGAATATGATCGAATCACCAGAAGACGGGTACTTAATACCTATGAAATATTACTGGAAATCGGCAGGGGGGAACATGGTAAAGTGAAGTTAGCCAAGGATCTTTCATCTAATCAATTGGTTGCCATCAAAATCATTTCAAGAAAGCTGAAACATCTTCAATTCCGAGGAAGTGGCGACTCTTATTATGGCGAATATCATCCTCATTATAATGCTAATGAAAAGAAGATTAGACGAGAAATTGGTATTATGAAACGGTGTAATCATCATCATATCGTCAAATTACGTGAAGTTCTTGATGATGATACCGCCCTGAAGATTTATCTCGTACTTGAATACCTTGAAAAGGGGGAAATCAAATGGAAACGAACCCAGGAATTATCGAGTAATTTACTGGCTACAATCGTTAATGGTGTTGCTAAACCCCTGGGGATTAGTCCCGCCGTTGGTGATGATGTCGATATTCCTTGTTGTCGAGATTCAAATGATGATGATTTACTCGATGATGAATACCTGCCTAATCTCCTGTTTACTCAATCAAGAAAAGCATTCCGTCATGTCATTCTTGGCTTGGAATATCTCCATATGCAAGGAATCGTCCATCGAGATATTAAACCAGCTAATTTGTTGGTTAGTGCATCTAATTGTGTGAAAATATCCGATTTTGGTGTATCACTGTTGATTGCTAATGGTGATGGTGAAATTGATTTAGCAAAAACCGCCGGGACTCCGGCATTCTTTGCACCTGAACTCTGTCAAGCAGGTAATACCGAGAAATTGACCTATAAAATTGATATTTGGGCATTGGGAGTCACCCTTTATTGTCTCCTCTTTGGTAAAGTACCATTTAATGCCCCAACCGAATGGGAATTATTCAAAGTCATTTGTTCAAATCAACCTCATTTCCCCGATTATAACCAACTTAAAACCGTGGCTCCGGTTTCCGAAGAAGAATATGAGTTGGCCAAAGATTTATTATTAAAGATGCTTGAAAAAGACCCTCATAAGCGTATTGATACCGATAAGATCAAGACTCATCCATTTACGTTGATTGGTTGTGATAACCCTAAAGAATTCATCGATTATAACTTACGGGTGAAGATGTGTCCCGTACGAGGGGATTTGGATCCAGTTGGGGTTGGTACCGCCACATTTGGAAGCATGAGTGGTCATACTCCTCACCAAATGATTTTATCGGAATCAGTTCATACTACTAATACCCCTCCTCCTGGATTGGCGTCTTTTGCTGGCAAAAGACCTAGTGCCACCGAAGCTTTACTCACCCGTACCCAACTGGGAAATGATGATAGTGCATTACTGAGACGGGGGCTGGTGGAAGCTTGTCAAATTGAAACCATGCGTCATGCTCGAGGTGACGTTTATTTGCTGAGTACTCCAGTATTGGCTACGATTAAAGGTATCCAAGAAAAGGATGATAAACGTCGTCGTCTGAGTATATTCTCTTCAAGAATCCTGACTCCCGTCAATGGAGAAAAGAGACTGTCGCTGATGCAATCGAATGAACTGGGGATATCTCGAAATCTGAGTGTTGGTGCTACTCCCGCTACTCAGATTGCCACTCCCATTGCTGTTCCCATCAAGAATAACTCCCAATATATTAACATCGAGTCGAGTCCTCCAAGACCACCCCAATTCATGAAACCGTTGCCTAGATCGAGACCTACCTCTGGTCAATTCAACCCTGGGGGTGCTGGTGGTGGTGGTGGTGGAGACTTCAACTTAGGTCACCAAATTGTTGCCAACCACGTCATCAATGGTGCCACTCCCATGAGTCCGTCGGTGTCATTACCAGTGCCCGCTCATTTGCTGACTCTGACGACTTCAATCATGCTGCTTCCGTTACTGGAGCTGTTTGCATCATTAGACTCGTTTGATGAAACCACCATCAACAATTACCTTTGTCTGGTTGATCTGGGGGTCAATTCTCCTAATGGTGGTGGCGTGGCTTCGTCTACGGCGGGGATCACGGAAAAGTTACGAACATTTAATTTACACATGGGTCAGAAGAAACGGGATAAGGATCGGGGGGTGGGGCCCCGTAATGATAAACATGAAGAAGATGAATTCGACGACAGTCAACTGATTCTGCAATCGCTGCTGCTGCTGGCATCGCTGGACGACGAAGGTGGAGCCGACCTTACATTTAAATTCACTTCGAAGATGACCCCAAGAAATCGTCCTGCGTTTTTAAGTGCAGCTTCAAGATCGGCATCTCATGATGTAATTGGTACCACCCATGCCAAGGGAATGCCGGTGGTTATTCATGAACTGTCTACTCCAGTTCCCGAGCTTGCCGATGTCCCCGTTGGACTTTTTGGTGATTCATCATTGGGCCCAGCCACCGCCGATCCGGGTCCGGTAATTTACCTGTTACCCCCGCTGCCAATGGCGCTGTCTGGCCGCATTCCTCATGTCCGACTGCCATTATCGCTGACATTTAAATCACCATTGGCTACCCACGTAACCAATGGCCATTCTAATAGTTCAATTCTGAGTCGGAAATCACTGGCAACCCTGGGCAAGTTGGGATTAACCCGATCTAATCTGATTACATTGGGGATCCTCGAGAGACAGAAATCAAAGCTGAAGGGCGACGGCCATCCTTAGACTTTTTGTATATAACTATTTAAGTAATAACAATCCCGTGGGTTTTATACACGAAGATGTCGGTAATATTAAAGAAGTGAATAATAAATGCACATTAGGGTTTCCTGCCCCATGATCACCGCCACGATTCAAATTCGGGCATTCGCCGTTTTTCTAAACTTAATCTCTCCAATTCATCCGTCACCCGCTTCTTCGGTTGTTGGGGACGAGACGGCGATTTATACCCGTACTCGTCATTTCTTGTTTTTAACGGAGATCTCCTCATTTCTTCCAATTCTTTTGGACCTTTAGGACGATGCAGATTTGATGATTTGGGCGTCGATGGTTGAGATGGCGTCGTCTTTAAGATCTCCTTCATTCTCAGTTGAACTTCTTGATCCACCACCAACCGGAATTCTCGTTGATAAGTCAACCTCAATTCTTTATTCTCTTGATCCATTTGTCTTCTCTTCATGTCAACTTCTTCTTCAATTTGTTTTGTTCGTAATGAATATTTCCGTTGAAGCGCCGATAATTGATCATCAAACTCTTTCCGTTGATCAACTTGTCGCTTTAATTCATCATTAAGCTTTCCTTCCAAGTTTGTCACCAAGGCATCCTTTCTCATTAATTTCTCTTCAACCAGCAGTAATTGTTTTTGAAGGTCATTTTCCACCACTCGAGATTCGGCCATGATTTTTTGTTCCCGACGATTTAAATCTTCATTACGAATCATCAATTGTTTTTGAATATCCAGTAATGTTTTTGATAAGAGTTTCAACTCCATTTCTTTACGGAGAAACTTTACTGGTAATGAATTTAAAAGGTCAAAGCACAGGGGACGTACTTTTGGGTTAACGGTGATACAATCCTTGATCAATTGACGTAAATGAGCCAGGTAATGATCACCATTAATTTCGGGGATTTTCCCCATTTTGATCTTATTTTGAAGTTGTAAATGAGTTTGTGCCAAAAATGGTGGTTGTAATGTACACAACTCGAATAATACACATCCCAACAGCCAAATATCACATACTGGAGAATAAGGATCATCTTCAAGTACTTCTGGACTCATATAATAAGGAGTACCCACGTAAGTTTGTGCAAATTCATGCTTTGTGGTGTTGATCATTTTAGCCAAACCAAAATCCCCCAATTTCACTTGTTTTGCTTGATGAACCAAAAAAATATTATCTGGTTTAATATCCCGATGAATAATTACCGTTTCCAGGTTAATTTCTGGTTCAGGAGGATGAGGTTTGACGAGATCAACTTTGGGGGCATCATAACCATAATGACAACGATGAAGAGCCAATAACATTTGTACCAATACTTGCCAAATGAATTCTTCAGGGATTTGTTCCTTCAGCTTTTTAAATTGTTTGATTAACCCCCCCAAATCGCCACCATCACAATATTCCATATAGATATGAATGGCTTTATTCTCGGCCACATGATCATGACGCCAATATTTGACGATATTAGGATGATCTAGTTCCCGTAATATTCGTAATTCACTAATGATCTGGTTCCGTTCATGATTATTCATCAGTACGTATTCAATTTCTTTTCTGACCAAGATCTGACCATCAGGGAGATGACGGACTTTTCTTACCGTACCAAATGACCCTTTACCAATGACTTCAAGTGGTTCATAGTCGGACATGTGATGACAATGACTGAGATGTCGAGAATCTTCGTATGGTGTAGTTGTTAGTTACCTCCTCTCACAAAATTGCTGGATCGAAGCGAGGTACTAAGTTTAGATGAAATTTAATATCCGGGGGCAATTCCGAGGGGGGAGGGGTCGATGATTATGGGTAATCGAGGGTAAATCATGAATAATAATTGATGATTTATAATTAATAAGATGTCACTAAATCATTCAATAATAATTGTTGCATTTATTCTTCAGCAACCACCTTCACCTTCCACTGATTCCTCCCCCATTTCCGGTTAATTACGAGTGGACACTAACTATTGTTTGCAATGTCGAATATGGGGCGCGCGGATTCGCCATCGATCATAACCTAGATTATCCTCATCTAGGAGAAAGGTAAACAAATGCTCACCTCATTGATCAGGGTGACGGTGTCGACATCGTCGTCTCGTCGTCTCGTCGTCAGATGTCGTCTAATCACTAAATGGAACATGTTCTATTATCTAGCTAATATTTTACTAGGCAACTCGATTTAAATTTATTATTCGATGGTTAACCCCATCATCTCTCCTCATAACGAGGCTATCACCAATGGTGATGTACCAGTCGATGGTAAAACCAACTGGCCTTAAACAACGGTACCGTCAACTCCATGCGGCTAGACGGAGATTTGACGGGATTTGCCTGCTTGAAACGCAAACCTTAAACTGAGAGGGGGTTCCCCTCCCTGCCTCCCATTAATATCGGTAAACCCAATCCTTGATCACTTATGACATCATCGTCATCGCCTTCATTACCCCCTATGAAGCTCATGGTTACCGACTGGAAGGGTTACCAATTGAGACTCCGAGTTCCTGGGACCCTGATCAAGGTACCGCGCATGCATTCCCAATGAATGGCACGATATCAACAGAACAATCAATCCCGAGAATAGGTCAACAACAACGACCCCTCGATTATCGATGACATTGTTAGTTACCAGGGCTACCTCTTCCGTTTATTCCATCATCTTCTTTGTGGTGACCCCCCCCCCTGTTACCAATCGGTAAAGGTGTCAATAATTCCAACGGTCCGTCATCTTTATCGCTTGCCACAGGTGCGTCTCACCTAAAAAGGTATAAATGATGGGCTGCATGCAGGCAGAGAGGGTTTGTTTATAGGTGATGGCGATTTTTAATCAAAGTATTAGATTATTCCGAGGGTGATTTTCCGGGGGATATTCCCCCCCTCACTATCCTTGTTTATAAATATATATCCATCTTCACCAGGCTAACCTTTTCTAAATGGTACCAACCCCTTTTTTAAGATTGGATAATATCAACCCTTCCTGCACTTAGCCGACCAAGGTGCAAAAAAAAAAAAAACAAACACCAGCGCACCCCACCATCTAACAACAAACCATTACCTATCAACCACCACCAACCGCCCCCCCCTGGAATTAAACCGAGGCTTCAGTTAATATCGCTGACAACATTAACCACCTCATTCGTCAACACCAACCCCAGTCAACCCCCTATCGTCCCTTTGCTCGCCATTTCCACCTTGTCCTCATTCCCTTAACACCATGACAACTTTGGAAACAGTTAGGGTGGAGCTTGCGCCCCCGGGACCTGCTAGTGGACAATACCATCTGACCCCAACTCCGGCAGATTCAACTACCGTGTCCAAATCTGACGTCGATACCATGAAACGAATCCATAGAGAAGTCCGGTTTGGCTCCTATATCCTTGGCCTGACGTTGGGTGAAGGTGAATTCGGTAAAGTAAAACTCGGATGGCGTAAAGATGGTACTCAACCATCTCAAGTTGCCATCAAACTCATTAAACGAGACCTGATTGCTCGCGACCCCGAACTGGAAATTAAAATCCATCGGGAAATCAACCTGTTAAAAATGCTCAGTCATCCTAATATCGTCAATTTGGTCGAAGTGATGAAACTGGGTAAATACATCGGCATTGTCCTCGAATATTGCCTGGGAGGTGAATTATTCGAATATATCCTTAATCACAAGTACCTCAAGGAAAGCGTGGCCAAAAAATTGTTTGCTCAGTTGGTACTGGGAGTCGATTACATGCACTCAAAGGGTCTTGTCCACAGAGATTTAAAATTGGAAAATTTATTGTTGGATAAACATAAAAATGTCATCATTTCCGACTTTGGCTTCGTCAACTCTTATCGCGAACATGACTTGATGAAAACCCTGTGTGGTCTGCCCTGTTATGCTGCTCCCGAATTGGTGTTATCTCAACTGAGATACCATGGGCGCAAAGTGGATATCTGGTCGCTTGGAGTCATCCTTTATGCCATGTTGGCCGGTTATTTACCCTTTGATGATGACCCCGAAAATGAAGACGGCCTGGACATTGTCAGACTTTATCAATATATCTGCAAGACCCCATTGACATTCCCCGAATATGTCTCTCCGTTGGCCAGAGATTTATTACGGAAAATCATCGTTCCCGACCCTAAAAAACGGGTGGATATGGAACAGATTATTGCTCATCCTTGGTTACAACAACATTCTAATTTGTTGCTGATTCGTCACCAAGAATGGGATAGATTGGCAAGGGAACGCTTACAACCAAAGACTGCCCAAGCCCAAGAAGTTGCCGCTGGGGTCCGCTCCAACCAATCAAAGAGATTCCTGATGGTTCAAGAACTGACGACATCTTCTTTGCTTACCGCTGCTCCTCGGGCATCGTCGCTGACAACATCGCTGAGCTTCGCTCTGGCGGTGGCGATGCCAAGACCAGTGCTGGTGCAAGTACCATCTACTTCCAATCCTCCAATTTCCCTGGTTCCGGTTACCCGCAAGTCTCATGCTCGTCTGGCCCTGGTTGCTACACCAATGTCTACTGATGACTCTGAAATCGGCCCCACTCGAATGCTGAACAAGGGATCTTCCAGCCAGCTGGAAGCTCTGAGCACGATTTCCACTTCATCTTCCAATCGGGCACAACCGTTGCCCATTACCCCAAGTGCTGTTGTTGCTAATGGAGGACATTTGGTGGTGCCACCGGAAAAACCAAAGGTTACTTCGAAACCATATGGTAACATTACCCAACAGAATCAAGCGAGATTGCCTCACCACAAGCCCCGTCCAACGCTGTATCACCCATCGCTGTTGTCACTGCCACTCCTTACTGATTTGTATAAATCATCATTATCCACCTCCCCTACCAAGGCACCACCATTCTCGCAAACAACCGATGAAAATGCCCTGCCAGAGAGGTCACCAAAGTCCAAGCGTAATTCAGTATTGGTTTATTTGGAAGATAAGATTGAACAATTGGATCTTAGAGACGCCGTACCCCCTTCGCAACTGCTACAACAACCATCAGAAGCCAAGGAAGTTCAACCATTATCAAATCAACAACAACTGCTGACGCTGCTGCCTCCACCAAATCCCCAAGCTACTACTCGTCATAGTTCATCCACCAGCATTAAGAAAGCGGCGGCGGCGCCACCGGTTCCTGAAAAAGATACCAACAATGCCAAACCTCCGCCGGTACCTCCCAAGGATCGTAAGCGGATGTCGTCATACTCTACAAGTGGTTTTCTTGCCACTGGAACTCATGGTCCTCTTACCAGTAATACCCCGACTCGCCCAATGCTGATGGTGGGACCGCCTCTGGCGCTGGCGCCTTCAACCTTACCCAAGCAGAATGGGACTTCTGGCAGAAGGGTGGCATCAGATGACGACAAGGAAAACAAGCGGAAAAACCGGTTTTCGTTACTTTCATTTTATTCGGGTTATAGCTCCCTGAGTAATCTGATTAGCGCAATGGCTCGAGGAGACAAGGACGTTGATAAACTAGCACCGACCAAAGAGAAAGAACCACCGGTGGCACCAACCAAAAGACCATTAGAACCCCTGAGTGATCATAATATGGGTAATGCCGTGGCGAAACGCAATGTTCTGGCGCTGCTGACGGGGAGTAAACGGCTGACGGGATCGACTGCACTGAGTGTTCAAGGTAAAGAAGCTCTGGCCGCTAGAAAAGTGATGGACTTTTTTAAACGTCGAAGTGTCCGCCTTGGATAATCGCCTCATCATCATTGGATAACTAATTAATGGTTAGTTTCAAAAATGACATCGGCGTTACTCTACTGGTATATACATATTTTTGGACTGCATGTAAATTTTTTTTGGGTTTAGCGTGTTCTTGTTTGTCGTTGATTATTTTTATTGATTGATTATATTTTGTTGATAATACTGTGTATTTAATTAATGGTTAATGAACTAGAGATTAATGGGGTTATCTATTTGGTTGATGCACGCTCGGAGTCGACATCGATATTGGTGATCTCGACCTTGGCCGATGCCTTTTCTGAAACCACCTCGGAAGTGGGTTCGATATCAAGACCGGCCATGGAACCAGGATCATCGGAATTGTACAAGACGATACCATTGGACCGGGCATTTTGTCGTTCTTGTCTCTTATAAAAGTAGAGCACTACCAACGTCCAAACCGCCATACCAAGGGCGGCACAAGCGGTGAAGGTAAACCCCTTAAGGAACCGAGGGGCTTCGATGGTTTTCCATACTAATACCGAGATCCAAGCCCCCAGCTGTTGTCCCATCATGTTCATGACAATAAGACAAATATTTCTTTGTACGGCATCAAACCGGACAATATCCCCTTCCCAAGAATAAAGCACGGGTGCCATTGCCCAACCAAAGTATTGTAAACAAAAGGCAAACCATTTGGCACCCTCAGGGATATGCCATACCGCCAATAGAGTATTACCAAGGATATTAAATACTTGGGTAAAAAGAATCGCCCCCCATCTTGAATGGAATAAATCAGCAACACAAGCAGTAGCAAATAAATAAAAGATACCAAGGGCGGGAGTCAATGAAGTAAAATCTTGTAATACCCCTTGAGTAAACCTGGGAGTGATGCCATCACTTTTGGTAAGGGATTTAAGCCAAAGAGAATAAGACCCCGAAGTGGCATTACTATTATTCCAACAAAAGATATCCCACACCGCCAACACGTAGACATGCCATGAAGTAAACACCCCTTTCCAAGTATTCCAATTAAAGATCAATTTATTGGCATTCTTTTGTGGAGGAGCATGTTTACCATCATCGATCATCCGCTTCCGAGCCACTCTGATATCATCATCAGTTAAGAAGATACTATAACAATCGGTTGGGGTTCCTGGGATCATATAAAAGCCAAGGATCCCCACGAATACCGAGACAATACCATCGACGATAAAGATCCATTGCCAAGCAGCCAATCCATTCTTACCATCTAAAGTCCGGACAATCGACCCCGAGATTAACCCTGAAGTTAATACCCCAAGGTATTGACCAACATAATAAAACGCCGCTCTTCGAGACACTTCAGCAGTACTCAGTTTATACCACAGAGCAAATAAAGCATAATAAGCAATATAAGAAGGAGCTTCGGTGGCACCAATAAAGAATCTGATTGCTTTTAACCCGCCAACGCTAGTGACTCGATAAGTACAAATGGTGAGAATCGACCAAAGCAAATCACATACCGGTAACACATAGGATAATGGCCAAGCATACATGATATAAAGGAAAGGAATTTGAAAGACAACATGACCAGCGGTAAACATCGCTTGCGTTTGCACTAAATCATTACCAGTCATCCCAATACCTTCCTTTAACCCGCCAATATATGCTGAATTCAAATTTGCTTGATCCAAATATTTGATAAGGTAAGCCATTAATGAATAGAAAGTCAATAAGATATCAATTTTCATTAATAATCTTCTTTCTTCCTTGGTATCATCATCATGATACCATTTATACCATTTCCGTTTCGATTTTGTCGATTTTTGAACTCGATATTCAAATTCATCGAAAAACTTCCACCATGGTCTCCCCTTTTCATCTCGATACTCTAAATTCTCGATTTGTTCAGGAATTTTAGTTACGGCTTCAACACCAATGATTTCTTGATCATTTTCATCTAAAGTAACCAAGTCTTCATCGACGATCCGTCTTTGGGGGATCAACCCCCATTTTAATCGTTTAAAACAACTAGTCATAATTATTAACCACAATTATTCATTATATTCTATTTATATTTCAATTTTATTGTGGTGTATCGTATTACTATGATTATGCATTGATTACGTTAATTATCATGTCGTTGCTGAAAAGTCACGTGGAACAGCCTTGACCATCTATCACAAGCAAATGAAGATAAAATGGTAATTTTTATAATAAATATCGATTTAATGGTACTATAGACATAACAAAGAGTTTAAAAATAGGAGTTAATTTGATGATAACTCGAGTTTGTTTGATTATCACCCATTACTGTGGCGGCGCGGCTTAATCTTAAGGACATGCAAATACTCATCGGAGTTATCACGATGATGTCTTGATCTTTTGAAGATGTCTTTATTTCTTATCAAGTATTTAAAGTTTATAAACCCATCTTAGCATTTATCAATTGTAAATTATCTTGCTAGAAATAGATGTATAAAAGGTATGGAGAAATGGCCATTTAGACACTGACGATGACATCAATTTCATTATGAAACTAAAGAGTACATACATACCCACCATGCAATTGTTTAAAGCAAACAAGGACAATACCTACTTAATTATCTGGGGATTAATCCTGCCCAAATAAGCATCCCATATCAAAGTCACCTAGGTTCTCGACGCTTACGTGATCTTGAATGTTTCTACCATTAAAAAGGGTATTGGTAAGATTTCAAACCATTATTATTATCAATAAGATATCCAACCAATGGTTGGTATTATGAAGCTACTTACCAACCCACCACCATCTCCTCACGTGACACGCATAATTTTAACTACTAACCAAGTCATCTCATCTAATGAACGTGTAAGTTTGGTGCCTACGACAATATATCATTGTTAACTAACGATTAGTGTAAATCGGTCATCGCTATATGATTCCGATGTTGACCTTGGTAGTGAAGGAGAAGACTATGTGCTTCCTCAATTTGAATTTGAAGAAGTGACGGTGGAGGCAACCCCAGAACCAGAACAAGGCCAACAACAAGTACAAACGAAACCAGATGAAGAAGATGAAGACGAAGGGTTTGCGTTTAAATTATTCTCAACTACTGAAACCAAAGTTACCATTAAAGATGCCCCAGAAGAACAAATCAAACAATCAAGACCTGATAGTTATTACTTTGCTCAATATACCGACAAGGACAAACTCCAGTTTTCCCAGGTGGCTATTGATGGCCAAACGATCATTTGTCAAAGCAAACAACCACCAACCACATTATTGATGGCATACCAAGCTCATCGAGTGATGGACTTGGCCAAACATAACGCCATGATCGATGCATTGAAGAAAAGAAAACGTCCGGGTAAAAATAAGAGAGCCGGACTTAAACAATGTCAACAACGCAAACAACAACGCAAAGAAGCCGAAGTCAAGGCCAAGGCGGCCGTTCGTAAGGCTCAACATAAAGCTAAACCTCAAAATCCTCGTAAACGACCGATGAAGACGACCGAGCCGGCAAAGAAACGATTTGCCACCGAATGAATGAACTAATGAACATTTTTATTATTTTTTATCTTTATAAAAAGCTTGCTAATATCCCCTTGCCCCCCTAAAATTTTTATGAGCTCACTTTACTCTTCAATGAAGTTAAAAAGTCTCTGTAAGTTGGTTCTTGGCCAATCTTGTCTTCCACCAATGTGGAATAAGTCCACATTCTCAATGCCATCAATTCTCTATCTTGACTCAATTCCATTGGTTCGTTGTTCAGACCTCCCAATACCACGTACAAGTTCTTCCAAACGATCAGATTCTTTTGTTCACGAATCTTACCAATGATTTGTCTCACTCTGTAGTTATATTCCGATTCTTCATATGTCATTTCAGGCAATTCGGTCTTACCTCTAGCAATGGCATACTTATTATCGGTACCGAACAAATCGTTAACAAGGGCAGGCACGGCATCCCCACCCAACCAAAGGAATAATTCCAGGCCATTATCGATGAGGTACAACCCATGAGGATCCCAAGAATTCTTCAGATCATTGATGGGTTCGGGTAACAAGATCAGGGTAGAAACTTCCCCGGTTTCTTCTTCTTCACCAGTTTCCTCATTGTAACGAATAACCTTTTCTGGTAACCCACAAGCATCAGGCATGTCATGCAATGAGTATACCGTGGGATATATGTACTTGATCAATTGAGGGAGTTTGATGGAACCCAAATTGTTCAACGCCGCTGCCCGATGATCCAGGGGGACCCGATCGGCCCTGAACCCCAAATGCTTAGAAAGAGCAAACAAAAGAAGGGGTAACATCCGCAAATTGGTGGATAATTGTAATGGCAGCGCCCCCAGAACATTACCCGCCAACAAGTCCTTACGGTATACCGTCAAAAGGTCGGCAACCGTCTTGACCAAGAATTCCCGAGCATCTTGTAAAGTGGTCAGCACCGCCCGTTCAATAGCCTTATGAGTGATGAGGGCAGTAATCGCCAATTGATCAGCCAGAGCATAAATATCATCCAACTTGGCCAGAGTAGGTACGGCCAAATTCATCACCCGAATCCGACGTTCACCAAAACAAGTGGAATGAAGAACGGCGGCTTGGAAGTAGGCAACGGGCTTGTTGATGGTTTCTTCAATCAGCATTTCAATAACATACAGTTGATCCCGAGGGAAGGTAGGGAACAGACATAAATCAGATGACCGATTAAAGAAATTCCCATAGAATCCTGACATTCTGAACCCGGTAGAACCCCGCACCCGAAGAACAGCTTCAAGAGCAATATCCATGGACAAGTGGTCGGAAATTTCCCGAGACAATTTGGCAACATCTTCTTGCTTTTCCAGTGACCAAGCAGGGTAGAAATGGGTTTGACCAGCGGTGAATCTGGGCAAATTCAGCAAGGTGGCCACATCTTGGTACAGTTTCAGAGTTAAGAACAAATCAACGGTGATTTGGGCGGAATTACAAGTGACGGCAAACAGCTTGTAGAACAGGTCTTGAGGAGTCAATAAAACCTTAGCTTCCTTGGACTTACCCGAAACACCAGCCTCATCTCTAACTGCCAACTTACCTTCACCCACCAGGGGCAAACTAGCGGCAAAGCACACGAGTTTACCCCCAATATGGGAAATCATCTTGTGACCCAGTTTTAAAGCGGGACCAAGAGCAAACCCTTGGTTAGCAGTACCTTCAAAGAAGGCGGGGAAGTCGAGTAAAAGCTTATCGATTGCCGACCGGTTTTCAGCCAAGTTAACAAGTAACCCATCAGGCAGGGGCAAGAAAGGTTCATCAATATCGGAAACGATTAATTGTTCAAAAAGTTCCAGGCCATCTTCTTCATCTTCATCTTGAGACAAGGCGGCGGCGGGGTTGAACTTGAAGTAATGGAGGGCAGAATCAATACCAATGAAAGCCACCTTAGCAGTGCCATTAGGATTGGGGATACGATCTAACAGTTCAAGAATCGTCCGGGTGACGGTGGCGGTCAAGCCAAACTTGACGGCGTAGGCAGAAACATCAATCAAAAAGGTGTAAACCACGGGTTGAGGGGTACGAGCCATGTATTCCTTAGGAGCGATGAATTCAACCACGGCGTTGTTAAGTTCAACTCTTTCCAATCTCAGTTTAGATTGGCCCGAAATTTCATCGTAATCAAACGCCAGGGGGACATCGTTCAACAAGTTACAGAAGTTACATCTCCACCGACGGCCATTTTCAGCCCAAGTAATAAAGGGATTGATGTACCCTCTGCACCGACGACACCGCAGAATGATGGTATCACCAGTAGTAGGGACATCTTCATCTTCAATCTTAAGGGCATCATAAGGATTGACAACCAATGCCAATGGCAACTTCAGCTTTTTAAGAAGACCCAGGGTAGTAGGAATAACATTAAGGGTCAGTCTGAAGTATTCAGGGGAAGCGTTGGAAGTTTCCGAATTGGTGACTGTCAGTTGAGGAGGCAACACGATGGGAGGAGGAGGCAATGACAAATCGGAGATAGGGGGAGGTAATTCTCTCAGCAAATCACAAGGGTAGATTTGATTAAGAGGAGCAGCCCCACCAGTGGATGCACCACCATAATAACTGGGTTGTTGCTGTTGTTGACCAGTGCCCTGTTGATAATATTGATCATAAGAAGCAGCAGGTGCAGGTTGGGCTTGAACGCCATAAGGAGCAGCTGCTTGACCCAGAACACCATAAGGAACTTGAGGTTGAGCTTGAGGTTGAGCTTGCACTGGGATTTGTTGACCATAACCGGGTTGAACCCCAGGTTGAACGGGTTGTGGTACTGCCGCTGCCCCACCATAACCAGGCTGAAGTTGACCATATTGCGATTGACCCCCTACTTGAGGTTGTTGTTGACCATAACCGCCATATTGGGGTTGTTGGCCCACATTCATTTGGGCCATACCCTGAGTAGCTTGATCTACACCATAGGCACCACCAGCAGGAGCTGGAGCGGGCATTCCGGGGCCAGCCATGCCCCCGGCATACTGAGGTTGAGGATAAGCTCTCCGTCTCGACATCGGCACTTGGTGATGTTTGTTAGTATGAGGTGGATTTAGTGCTTGATTTTTCGCACCGTTTACGTGGTTGAACACGGTGTCCCTAGACGCGTGGTTTCCTAAGATTAATCAATCACCTAGTAAACGCGGGGTTAACTCCAGGACTAACCAATAGCTACATTATATATATCCAGTTAATTGGAGGATTGATAAAACCCCTTCATTTGATTTTAAATATATCGCCTCTAATCCCCCGATATTGCCTCTGGAGAAAATCAATATCGTTGACACATCATCATGTCGATGATTTAATATCTTGTGATGATGAGTGGTTGTGAAAAATAGTTGTTATTAGGTCGCCTTGAATTTCTTTTGTTGACGTGGCATATACCAAGAGATGAAAAGTTTGTGGGGTTGGTAAATGAGTCGCACTCATGTGGTAATTGTGGGGAGGACACAACTATGGCGTATTGCCATAACCAACCCGTTTTCTAAGTTAATGAAGGTAAGTGATTGATTGATAGTTTAAATAGTTACTCTAAGCCCATTTAAGTAACCGCCACGTTATTATCGAAAAAGATAATGCTATGTACGACCAACGATACCTTCCACCTACAACCAAGCCAAATTAGCAAAACATCGCCAATCGTTAACTTATTTTATTTGTAGTCACTTGAGTATACCACGATACTCTACCTAAACTACTAGTCTGATCTCCTCCGAGGCAACAACATTGAATTGACTGTAACTTATTCGTTTCTAGCAGGTTGCTTATAGAAGTAAGAGTTACCTGTGGTAACCATCATGTTAACCACCCACTTTATATTTAAAGTCAACAAGCTTTAATTTTCCCATGTCGTCAGTAGAAGTTCCCCCATTAAATGACCTCTGTATTCGTAGCTTGGATCAGAAATACAGACCTCGATACTATTCTCTTTGGATACACCTTGAAATTGATGTATGACAACCAATTGAATAACGTCTACTTATTGCTGTCTTGTACTTTCTCTTTCTTTTCTCTCGAGGCCATGCTTCTCTTGCTGGAAAGAATATTTTCAGGGTAACCCCAATATGTACAATATAAAAGAGAACAATATCCACCAATAACTAACTTAACAATGTCCTCTACAAATCCAGGTGAGCTTTTGTTTGTTTCAAAAACTACCGACCCCTACGGGGTCCGCTACAAGTTTAAATTGACATGGAAAACCGACCGGACTCTTAAAATTGGAGGGCTGTTTGGGAATGGAAGCTGCAACTGGACGGTGTCCAAGGGTGAGACAGTTGAAGTCATTACTATTGATAACTATATGCTTCCAACCATTTCTTGGGATCTTGATCAACGAAACAATGGATACCTTTATATTAATTTCCCCAAGGTTTATCCGTTACGGTCGGAGAAAGACCCGAATAAAGTGTTCACTTTCAGAGAGAACCAACGTACGGAACAGACCAGGTTGTTCATGAGTTGTGAAGGACATTATTTTATAGTTGTTGTTCCTGGGCTTGTCGATGCTACCCCGGTCAGTATTGATACCTTCAAAACTTGTTGCTGCAGACATGAAGAATTAGAAGATGGTTCTTTGAATTTGGAAGTAATCACTTTTGAAGAGTGTTTCCCGCAATACTTTAGCCAACTTTACGATTCTTCCGTTACTGAAAGTTTTTCTAAAATGTGGGACAAGTGGGCGACGACATTTGACTTCACTGACTACGACAAGGACAAAGTTTTTGGGTATATCATTCAAGAATTGGCGAGAAGATGGGATTCCGATCATTTCGAACTCAATGCTGAAAATGTCGTCAATAAAATTTTCGGCGTCGGCACCAGAGGGGGATCGACTGGAACTGAGATTGTCGCCTATATAACTCCTGATGTTCAGCTGTTTTGTGACTGGTTGCAGCAAGTGAAGCAGGTATGGCAGGTATACAAGAAAAAAGCTTGGGATGAAGCTTTGTAATACGACTTTCAACGTCACATACCTAAATATTGATTGTGATGAAATTCAATAACCAGAGGTGACTGGTCAATCGGTCCCATTAGTAGAAAACTTATAAAAATAAAAAAAACGTCTTTAATTATTAGCTTGCTTTCAATTGTAGTTGCTTGCGTATAGGCAATTCATCTCTAGCTATAGTAGACACTTCCACCGGTATTAGTTATTGGCATCCCATAACTGAACCAACGGGCCACAACATTAGTTACTATTTGGCATCAGTTGTCCCAATAAACGATCATGTTAATAGCTTATTAGTCGGTTTATTATGACTATTCAATTAATGCCTATGAGGCTCAACTCATGTGAATCCCTTGAAGATTGAAGCAAGACGCAATTGCAGTAAAGTAAGATTTGTTCATTAGCCCTCTTCTTTCAACTCCTCTGGTTCCAAGCCAGTGTTTTCAAGTCTTCTAACCATGTGCCGTACCTAATCAGGTTGCTTATAGAAGTAAGAGTTACTAGTGGTAACCATTATGGTAACTACCCACTTTATATTTAGAGTCAGCAGACTTTAATTTGTTTATTAACCCCATGTCGTCAGTATAACTGATGATCCCCCATTAAATGACCTCTGTATTCATAGCTTGGATCAGAAATACATACCTCGATACTATTCTCTTTGGATACACCTTGAAATTGATGTATGAAAACCAACTGAATGACGTCTAATTGTTGTTACATTGTGCTTCTCCTTGATGGAAAGAATATTTTCAGGGTAGCCCCCAATATGTACAAATTAAAAGAGAACAATATCCACCAATAACTAACTTAACAATGATCCCGACAAATCCAGATGAGCTTTTTCTTTATTTAAAAACTACCGACTCCTACGGGGTCCGCTACAAGTTTTACTTGACATGGAAAACCGACCGGTCTTTTAAAATTCAAGGGCTGTTTGAGAATGGAAGCTGGAACTGGACGGTGTCCAAGGGGGAGAACGTTGAAGTCATTACTGTTGATAACTCTACGCTTCCAACCATTTCTTGGGATCTTGATCAACGTAACAATGGATACCTTTATATTATGTTCCCCAAGGTTTATCCGTTACGGTCGGAGGAAGACCCGAATAAAGTGTTTACCTTCAGACAGGACCAACGTATAGAAGAGAGCAACTTATCGTTTAGGTTTATTGGAGATTGTTTCATGCTTTGGGTGCCGACGATCTTCGATTCCTCCATGGTCAAATTGAATTCCTTCAAAACTTGTACCTGCAGACATGATGTACTTGAAGATGGTTCTTTGAATTTGGAAGTAAGCTATTATGAAGAGTGTTTCCCGCAATACTTTAACCAACTTTACGATTCTTCCGTCATTATGAGGTTTTCTAAAATGTGGGATCAGTGGGCGACCACATTTAACTTAACTGGTTACCACAAAGACAAAGTTTTTGGGTATATCATTCATGAATTGGCGAGAAGAAGGGATTCCGATCGGTTCGAACTCGATGGTAAAACCATCGCCAATACCATTTTCGGTGTCGGCACCGGAGTGGGATCGACTGGAACTGAGATTGTCGCCCAAATAACTCCTGATATTCAGCTGTTTTGTGACCAGTTGGAGCAAATGAGGCAGGCATACAAGAAAAAATCATCACCTGTCGTTTTCTAACACCACTTTCAACCTAACATACCTAAAAATTGTTTGTGATGAAAGTCCATGACCAGGGGGGATTAGTAGGAAATTGATAAAAATAAAAAAACGTCGTCAATGTTAGCTTGCTTTCGATTGTAGTTACTGTTGGCACACTAAATTGAGGTGCTGTATAATGAGTGTCCATTTTCAGAGTGTACATCCATCTACATTTAACTTTTATATCGTCTTACGTGAACCATTTGAAAGATGGCCATACAAACTAAGAACGTGTATTAGGCCCTCTGATCTCTTCATGGGCCTCAACAGTTATTTGACTAACCTATTCGTATCTAGCATAAGTAGACACTTACACTGTTGATACCACTCATAGTGTTAGGTCTATATGCAGGACTAAATCAAGATCCAGTATATAAAGGTAACCTAAATATGAGATATAGGAGATATGGATAAACAACTATAATGAGATAGATCATACTTTAGTGTGTCTAACCGACGAGTCTAAGTACTTACGTAAGCGAGAGCTAAAGGAGGGACCAACATACACCTACCTAAGACAATTTAGGTACTGTTGGTAGTAGCCACAGTGGTTTCCCTAAACTACTAGTTGGTCGATTATTTGGATAACTAAGTTAATAGTCACTTACAATTCAGTTTAAGTCACATCTTCAGTTACTTGGACCTATTCAATTAATGTCTATGAGGCTCACTCCTCTGATGACGCTCTGCTATCTGGAACGAGAATCAACAGGATGCACAACATTTGGTTTAGCAAAACGTAATTGATCTACGACTTCAGTAAAGTAATATATTGTCTGTTTTCATTGTCTCTCATTTTTCAACTCCTCTGGTTCCGATCCAGTGTCTTTACCTCTCCGGTTAGGTAACTAAAACATATCTAACTAATATCATGTTCCTTATAGATGTAAGTTTTCCCAGTAGTAACCATTATGGTAAGCATCTAGCATATGCTTAGAGTCAGCAGACTTTAATTTGTTAATTAACCCTATCTTGTCAGTATAACTGATGATCCACAATTGAATGCACTCTGTATTCGTAGCTTGGATCAGAAATACAGACCTCGTTACTATTCTCTTTAGATACACCTTGTAATTGATGTATGATAACCAATTGAATGACGTCTACTTATTGCTGTCTTGTACTTTCTCTTTCTTTCCTCTGGAGGTCAGGCTTGTCTCTGTTGGAAAGAATACTAGCAGAGTAACCCCAATATGTACAATATAAAAGAGAATAATATAGAATAATATCCACCAATAACTAACTCTTAACCATGTCCTCAACAAATCCAGGTGAGCTTCGGCTTGTTTCAAAAACTGAGAGCCTCTACGGGGTCAGCTATAAGTTTAAATTGACATGGAAAACCCAAACCATTCTATCAATTACTGGGCAGCCTGGGAATGGAAGTTGCATCTGGAATGTGTCCAAGGGCGATAGCCTTGAATTCATTACTGTTGATGACTCCTTGTTTCCAACCATTTCTTGGGATCTTGATCAACGTAACAATGGCTGCATTTATATTAATTTCCTCAAGGTTTATCCGTTACGTTTGAAGGAGGAAACCAATAAAGTGATTCCTTTGGAAAAGGTCCAACTTACGAAGGAGGAGCCATTCCACATACAGTTTGAACTTGAACTACTTAAGTTTGAGGTTCTTTACAAAATCCCCAAAATGGTCGAATTTCATTCCTTCAAAACTTGTACCTGGAGACATGATAAACAAGAAGACGGTTCTTTGAAAGTGGAAGCAATCTTTTTTAAAGAGTGTTTCCTGAAATACTTTCATGAACTTTACCAAGATTACATCCTTGAATGTGTTTCTGAAATGTGGGACAAGTGGGCGACGACATTAAACTTAACTGCCTACGACAAGGACAAAGTTATTGGGTATATCATTCAAGAATTGGCGAGAAGATGGGATTCCGATCGGTTCGAACTCAATGCTGAAACCATCATCACTAACATTTTCGGTGTCGACTTCTGGATAGCATTGAATGCTCCTGAGATTACCGATCCAATTACTCCTGATGTTCAGCTGCTTTGTGACTGGTTGGAGCAAGTAAGGCGGGTATACAGGAAAGAAGCAGCACCTGTCTTTTTGAACGCCAATTTCAACCTCACATAAATTGATTATGATGAAAGTCCATGACCAGAGGCGACTGGTTGGTGGGTACATTAGTAGAAAATTTATAAAAATAAAAAAAACATCGCCAATGATTATCTTTCTTTCAATTGTAGTAACTTGACTATAACCAGTCGGTATCTAGCTTTAGTAGACACTTCAACCGGTTTTAGTTACTGTTTGGTATTAGTTGTCCGAATAATCGACCAAGTTAATAGCTTATTAATCGATTTAAATGACTTCTTCGATTATTTTGACTTATTCAATTAATGCCTATGAGGCTCAACTCATGTGAATCCCTTGAAGATTGAAGCAAGACGCAATTGCAGTAAAGTAAGATTTGTTCATTGTCCCTCTTTCAATTCCTCTGGTTCCAATCCAGTGTTTTCAAGTCTTTTAACCATGTGCCGTATCTAATCAGGTTGCATATAGAAGTAAGAGTTACTCGTGGTAACCATTATGGTAACCACCCACCTTATATTTAGAGTCAGCAGACATTAATTTGTTTATTAACCCCATGTCGTCAGTATAACTGATGATCCTCCATTAAATGACCTCTGTATTCGTAGCTTGGATCAAAATACAGACCCAGATATCATTCTACTTTGTAGTTGATGTATGACATCCAATTGAATGACGTCTACTTATTGCTGCCTTGTGCTTCTCCTTGATGGAAAGAACCGCAATATGTACAATATAAAAGAGAATAATATCCACCAATAACTGCTTAACAATGTTCCCGACAAACCTAGGTGAGCTTTTGTTTGTTTTAAAAACTACCGACCCCTACGGGATCTGCTACTTGTTTAAGTTGACATGGAAAACCGACCACTCTCTTAAAATTCAAGGGCTGTTTGAGAATGGAAGCTGGAACTGGAAGGTGTCCAAGGGGGAGAACGTTGAAGTCATTACTGTTGATAACTCTGTGCTTCCAACCATTTCTTGGGATCTTGATCAACGTAACAATGGCTACATTTATATTAATTTCCCCAAGGTTTATCCGTTACGGTCGGAGGAAGACCCGAATAAAGTGTTTACCTTCAAACAGGACCAACGTATAGAAGAGAGCAACTTATCGTTTAGGTTTATTGGAGATTGTTTCATGCTTTGGGTGCCGACGCTCTTCGATTCCTCCATGGTCAAATTGAATTCCTTCAAAACTTGTACCTGCAGACATGATGTACTTGAAGATGGTTCTTTGAATTTGGAAGTAAGCTATTTTGAAGAGTGTTTCCCTGAATACCTTAACCAACTTTACACTTCTCCCATTACTGAAAGTTTTTCTAAAATGTGGGACAAGTGGGCGACCACATTTAACTTAACTGGTTACGACAAGGACAAAGTTTTTGGGTATATCATTCAAGAATTGGCGAGAAGATGGGTTTCCGATCGGTTCGAACTCGATGGTAAAACCATCGCCAATACCATTTTCGGTGTCGGTACCGGAGGGGGATCGACTGGAAGTGAGATTGTCGCCTATGTAACTGCTGATGTTCAGCTGCTTTGTGACTGGTTGGAGCAATTGAGGCAGGTATGGCGTAAACAAGAAAAAAGTTTGGGGTGAAGCTTTGTAATACCACTTTCAACGTCACATACCTAAAAATTGATTATGATGAAAGTCCATGACTAGGGGGGCATTTCCTACTAATAAAAAACATCGTCAATTAGAAGCTTGCTTTCGACCGTAGTAACCAATCCCCATCTAGCTTTAGTAGACATTTACCTAGTCACTGTTGGCATTAGTTATCTGAATCAGTGACCAACCAAATTAATAACCACTTATTATTCAGTTTAATGTCTTCCAGGGCCGGGAACAATCGCTTGAACGGGATCATTCGACTGTATAGGTTCCTTATCACTGGAAGTTGATTCAGAGAGCTTTCCTTGTTAGGATTGGCCATTTAACATTGAATTAGTTCAAAGTAGAGGGTTGTTGTTACTAGGAAATCATACCAGTTGATCAACATGATTTTAACCAAAGTTTAGGTTTGGGTGTTATATGATATCAGATATTCAGATAGTATCTGAGATAAACGTTATGGGACAAGATGAGATTGATTTTGATGGTTTCCACCTTTACGTTTTTGTCACTCAACCAAGATGTTCATTCTCACCATTGCGACTCGCGATGACATACATGCTTCGAACCCTCCCACCATTCCGGCCAGTGTTTGGCGTCAGATCATTATGGAAGCCTCTGTTTAACTTTTCCAAATACAAGACGATTGCTCAACCCCCTGGTGGGGTCACTGGTACGGTTAATGACGCCCCCAAGCAACCAATCATTGATATCTATGAAGGTCTGGCCCAATGGACTTACCAACGAATGCTTTCTTATAGTTTGATCCCATTAACCTGTCTTCCATTATTTCAATCGCCAGTACACCCCCTCTTGGATGCTGCCTTTGGCACGGTGTTGTTATTCCATTGTCAAATGGGTCTTCATGAATGTATCATCGATTACATCCCAGAAAGAGTATATGGGGTATGGCATAAAATTGCCACTAGACTATTACAATTTGGTACTTTTGTCGGGTTATATGGGGTGTATGTCATTGAAACTGAAGATAATGGGATCTTTGATTTGATAAAGAACTTGTGGTTGGCATGACCTTGTATATAGGATATATAATAGATATCGAGTCAAAAATACAATCACCTCTATTTACGATGATTATCGAAAATGACGTTATTGGGTCATAATCATCATCGTCTTGGTTTGCATCGAATGACGCGGGGTATGGATATACGACAATGGAGACAGGGGGGCTGAAAGGTGAAACGACATCATTTTAAAATCATGGGTTAATTAGAAGATCCCGCACATGGTGGTAATGGTTGTTATCCACAAAAACCCAATATCCCCTACCATTGCAAAAACAATGCATTATTGTGATCTGAAACAACAATTCTCTGCACCTAAATATAGCGTTCGGTGCGTGAGGGGGCTACCAACAAAGACCCTTGTTAACGCGTCGAAAAACAACCGTATTGCGCATACGTGTTACCACTCCACTACTAGGATTTAAATGCCTGACTCTAGCAATCAGAAGCGAGATTGGAATAGATCAAGAGGTCGTCGAGGATCTCGAGATCGAGATAGCGGCGCTAATGAAAATGAACAAAAATGGCCTCAAGAAGAAGTGCTTTATTTACCCCAGGAAACCGCCAACTTCCCCGTGACAAAGGCACTATTCATCGGTAACCTTCGACTCCCATTTAGTATCACCGATTTGCAACAACATTGGGCAAAAATGGCCAAACCTTATGGGTCATTAAAGAGAGCATGGTTTAATGAAAGTCGGTGTCATGCAATCCTCTTGTTACAAACAGAAGAGTCCGCCGAGTACATTCGGGAAAAAATGGTGTGTAAATGTTGGGGGAGATCACGAATTCCATTGTTTATCGATTACATCCCCGTTGAAGCGATGAAGCAATGGATTTTTGAAGAAGAAGCTGGTCCTGGCGATGGTAAATGGAGAGTTGATTACCACACCGAAAACGGTGATACCGTGGTTTCTCATACGTTATTGAATGGGATGTTTGACCCTGAAAACCCTCCTCGTCGTGAGCGATATGAAAAGATGAAGGGAAGGAATGGCGGGAGACAACGGAGTGGCGGGGGTGAAACTGGTAGCGATCGAAGCCGTGATCGAAGTAAACTGCCTGTTCGGAATCTGGCGTAAGTACACTGCATTATATATTTGTTTTAGCTGTAAGGTGGTGTGACCAGGATCACCCCCTTATCCCAAGTAAACACATAAAATTGTAAACATACCCCCCTCGTCTAATTGCAATATAAATATCTTTGGATCGCCCATCCTTGGAATCATGACAAAGACAACAATAGCGTCCAACCAAGCTAATCGTCTCCTGAAGTATACCTTTGCCATTGGTCCTAGTTTTACTCCCTTATATGAAGGTCCGGTGATTTATGATAGTGTATCGTTAGACCCAATCACTACATCGATTCAAGTACGTATTGACCGGGGGTTTCATCAAGATTCTACAGGTAATTGGTACGGTTATAGACCCAATTGTTTTGGTATGGTGGCAGCCTTCGCTATTGCTGATCATACCCTGGTAATGGAAATGAATAAATTATTCATCGTTAAGGATGACATCATCTGTCCGATTAATTATTTTGCAATGGGGGTTCGAGTTTACAGAAAACAAGGCGAAGTTGATATCATTCAAAAAATGAAAACAACAAAAGAACACCAAATGGTGGAAATAATCCCTATTATTCCTGGAGAGATTCCTAGTCACCTGGTGGTTTCAAATGCAGCATTCCTACGAAATTCGAACCGGTTGAATAAATTGAAAAGCCAATGGATATTCAATCGTCCTCTTGGATGTACTAATGGTTTCCTCTGTTCATACCCAACTGATTCAATCCCACGATTTGCAAAATTTGATAGCATCTTCTTTACTCAACTGTCAGCAACAAAGGGTTCGGGGCGAAAATTCGACCCAAGTCCATTTTGGATAAAAGTGGACTTGATGGTTGTTGTTGAAAATTCCAATAACCCTATAGTCATCAAAAGTGTCATCCTGGAACCAATCACCGTTAGACCAAAAGCAACAACAAAGTACGCCGAATAGTGATAACCCTCTTCGTTTATTAAAAAAATGGAGTCCATCCTTGGTATATCATTGCCAAATTCACATCACTGGTCGCCTCATTAATCAACTCCCTTACATTGGCCTCTACACTAAGATTCCCCGGCATACCTCTAAGTTTATCACTAACGGTGACGATGGCCTTGGCGGCTTCACTCCCATCCTCTTCCAATTCTCCCCGGTCTCCCACATCTTGTTGTAACTGAAAGAGTTTCACCGCCGAAATTGACCACACATACAATGGATCCCATCTTAGTACATCTAAAATGGCCAAAATATGAGCTGAATGGGCCCGAAGGACCCTGAGACTATGTTGGCAACACACGGTGAACATCCCTTCCACTCCAATTACCCCAAACCCATCGACGATATCTCGAGTAAGTCTAAAGGGAACAGTTTCTGGAATGGATAACCGCTTGCCTTGATCAAAGGCCACCCCTAAATCAATGTGAAGTGGTTCAGCGGTGGTGGTATCTACCATGACATTATTACAATGACGGTCACCAATACCAAGAATATGCCCCACCATCGACAGCGATGCCACCCCTCTTGTCCATGCGGTACGACTAGCATACCAATCTTGAGGCAGGATGAAATTATCCCTAAACCATAATCGCATCACTGGTTTAATTCCTTCCTTGATTTGTCTAAACGCCTCGATTCGAACCTTTTGTGGTTGTTTTTGAACCTCTTTCATCCTCAATCTTGCTTCGTCGGCTTGCATGGCATTCTTACGATGGTAAGGTCGTAATACTTCAATTAGACCCGATGCGTGGTCAACAAATTCAATCATCCCCATTCTAGGACCAACCGGGACCACATTATATGTCCGTACTCGGAGGTGACGTTTACGAGTACTTGGATCTCGATCAAACATTTGATTGACTTTGCAAAATACTTGCTCCATAATCAGATCTTGTCGTAAATCGTCATGGCCATACTTCACAAGTAACTTGTGCTTAGATCCATTATTGAGGGTAAACGAAACAATCTTGGGACGGGAAAGCCCCAGAGGTGCCATCTTGACCAACTTGTCTACCAGAGTCATCACTGGAACATCGTGGTAGTCACACAGGCCTCGAATGGGAATAGATAATGTTGGAGGTGGAATTGGAGGTGGACCCAGGGTAATCCACGAGCTTGTGGCAACAACTTTTGAAAGATCAACTTCCTTCGCTTTCGTTTCTTCACGAGCCAAGGCATAGGCCTGATTACAAAAGGTATCAATCAGGGTTATTAACTTGCCATCCCCCTTATTCAATACCCGATTCCATAATTGGCGAGCAGCAGAACGCTTATTAGCCATGGCCACCGATACTTTATTCTTGCGGTCGACGTCGGAGCCATCATCATGTTTAAGTGATATCACTTGGTATATCGTGTGGAAAGGATGCTGCAACACCATTTGCTGGACAATCTTCCATAACACTTTTTGGAAAGGCGCTTGACTACCATCAAGTCTCAGTACTAATTGATTGGTCCACAGAACTAATTGGGCACTTGGCAACCCAATCAACGCCAGAGATAACTTTTGATTCAACGAATCGTCTCCAGCACTATCCAACCATGCTGCGAAAAACTTATCGGTGGTTTCATCATTTGGGGCTAACACAATCGCCGATAAGTAATACTCGACTGCTTTGGCGGCAAATTGGGATCTGCCAGTAGTAGCTTCTACCAATGCGCTTTCTACCAATTGCCACTGCTGACAGGCATGTTCATAACGACGATTAACGTCGGTACTAACTTTCAGGCTCATCTTTTTCGTTTTTGCCCATGCTGACATTTCTGACAGCCGTAATTGTCTTCTCTTTTCGAGACGGGTAATTTCTTCAGCCAATTGAGGGCTCCTTGCTTGACTGTCACAAAAATCAGCGAATTGTCGATAAGCAGCAGCGACATGAGAATTACCCGACGACGATTTCATGGGTACCTCGGTATAAGGGTTAACATAATCATTCATGAGAGAGCGTGGATCAGCCTGACGCAGACTAGCCTTCCATTCAGTTAAAGTAGCAGCGATGGAAGCGGCAGGTATATCCAACCAGGGATTACCCACCTTAATATCATTTGGGAAGAGACTTTCAAGGATGGCAACGCCAGCATCTGTTTGACCTTGATTCCATACTAAATGAGCTGCCATATACCGAGCAACCAGTTCGAATCGAAGATCATTCTTAGCAATGCGGTCGACAATAAACGTTGACATTGCTATCGTTGCCGAGTCGGAGGTTAACTTCGATAATCTCACCAGTTCTTGAATCACCCCAAGGGTATTTCCGGTGATCTGATGGGCGACTTGACGGGCTTGAATTATTAATGGACCAATGGAACTATCACCTTCGTCTAACCAAGGGTCATCGATCACCTCATTATTAATAACATCATGAATAGCTTGAACGACAGCCATACACTGAGGTGAGATGTGGTAGGCAGCTTGTAACCCCCAATCGAGGGAGAATTGACCACGATCATGAACTTGTTTCAAAACAGCATACAAGAGCGAATTCTCTGTATCTGGTAGACGTGATGGCGTCACCGACCATTGGTTAAGCTTCCAACATTCAAAAGGGTCGACATCATTATTTTCTTGTTCTGATATCCCCATAAAGTCACCAGCAGCATTAATAGCTCTCGTGAGCGTTGCCTTGGTATCAGCATCACCATTACGGTTGATCTCGGCAAGAGCATGGCTAAGAGTTGGCATATGAGGTAACCCAGACATTAGATCAGGGTCGGGTAACTCCCGATAGACACTTTGGATCACCTCCCAATCAATGGGCTCAAATTCTGAACAGTCCTCGGCAAGCATTAATGCAAACTTGTTTTTGCCCACTTCGATAGCATATTTTGCTACTGATAGGAGATCCACTTTCATTAACGCCTTTGTACAATAAACCCCTCCCAATTTGGAAGCTGATCGAAGGGCAAGAATCAAATCAACAATGGATTGTTTATCGGAGATGGACATCTTGCTCGATTGAAGCTGTTCAAAAAACCCGGTGATTTCTGGTATCGCTTGTCGCTTTAACCGGTGGAGATAGTATATCGCCACCACGGGAAGGGCCCTTTTGGCTATTTTGGGGACATTTAATATCAATGGAAGAAGGATGGAAGCAACGACGGTATATGACTCGAGACCTACCAACATCGATGTAACCAATTGCAATACCCAGTTCTTGTTACCAATAATAACTTCATGTGGGAGGGTGTCAGCTATGGCCACTTGAGGTAATACCATATCATAAACATTCCGGGGTAATTCTTCGATATAACGACCAAACAGGCGGTTACTTCTCGAGGCAAAACTGCAAAGAACTTCATTATAATTTGCCAGAGAATATTCCGCCATGAGGGCCCCCAACCCAGCCTCGATATACCCCCATTCTAGAAAAGTATAATCAGATACACTTTTAGGATTAAGCAAGGCATCAAGCACTGGATCCAAGGTATTTGAAGTGGTGGTAGGAATGTAACTATTGTCGGTGGTTAACATGTCCTCAGCACTATTACCAAGTAAGAAATATCGAGCGAGGTATCCTTTTCTCCATTTATCCAATTCCAGTGGCCATGTCCCTCGGTAATTTTGGATGAATCTTGCCACAACGGGAATGGGTTGTTCTATTAAAGGTGGACCCAATTTGTTAATGAGTTGAATACCTGCTTCTCCTGGGTTGGGTCCGGTAAAGTATTCATCAACGTCAATATTGGTTAATTTGCACGAACTACCTTCAAGTACTTGAATGGCAACCCTCATCAATGCTCGGTATTCTGAAGGTACCTTGTCGACCATTTTCCGTGCCAAAGATTTCACTGCCTGGGGGACAGTTCCTGCTTCTAATAACGACTTTACCAAGCTTAGCATCAAATCGGGATCCCTGACATTTCCAATATCAATCACCAGAAGTATCGACCATAATTCGCCTCGGATCTCTTCATGTTGTAATAGCTTACTTACGGCATCGACGATTAACGATACCAGATACCGGGAAATCGCCAGCTTACACAAAAGCACCGATAGTTTTAACCTTCTGGTTAGTAAAGTTCGCTTATCATCGGTGGTTGCCGCCACCGCATCAGCCGCCAAGTAACGAAACCAAAAATAAACCCACTTATGGCGTTCAAATCCCGAGTTTGTCCCATACTCTGATGATTGAGGCATATAGTGACCATTCAATTCATCCAAGATGGATTTTGCCTTCTTTACTGGAATATTCACCAACAGAGAATCACCAATAATATTTTCTGACGCCAAGTTGGCTGGGAATCCAAACGTTTTCACCGCCGCCGTGTCATCGGAAACGTCAATCCATCGTAACACTTGCAAGATAATTACCATCACCACCGACTTGATTGAATTTCGATCGATACCTGCGATCAGGTGGAGAGCCACTGTAATTGAGGGTACACCGCATTCGGTATATCCAAGGGCGAATGCTTGAGGTAACGCCGATAATATTAATGCCTTACCACCTATGGCGTTAATCACTGCTTTCACATCCTGTTTTTCAGCTGGTTGAAGACCCAAGGCAATCGAGATCATATCTCTACCATAATGATCAACATCGGCGGTTTTTTGAAAGAGATTCCAAGGGAAATCTGTAAACAGACCAATTCTTGTCCACCAAAGAGCAAATAACTCCAAACTGAGCCGTTCAAAGAGGTCAGGAACCAGAGGCAACTTGTAGTGACCACGTATAACCTCTAACCCCGCTTTGCTTGCATCGATGATTTGGGGGAAAGCGATGGTCGTTTCGACAATACCGATTACCCCGGTATACATTGCCACAAACAGACCTTGGGAAAGAAGAGCCAGATAATAAATCAATGCTTGAGGAGAAGCAGGAGACGCTGCTGCCATTGCCGCCGCTACAATCTGTCTTTGATCACCCGATGGGAGCTTTGTGAGTGCTGAGGCAACGGCAGGAGCCGTCATCACCAAGCCATTGATCAGTAAAGTAGAAAGAACATGGGTTAACGTCTCGGATTGAACTGGGGCAATTGCACTAAGCCATTCCACCACGGCAACCATCAGGGCCTCGGTGACAATTCCTTGGGATTCAACAACTTCTAATAACCACCGGATGATATCACCACAGTCATGAGCCAATTCACCATCGACGTCACTGTTACTGGCCACAATCAATAATTTTGTCACCGCTACCACCACCACTTCACTGGTCCGTATGGTTGCCAGTGCCAAGATGGTAGTGCCAAAATACCTTACAACATCTTTGAGTAATTGGGGATTGATATCGACGGCATCAATCACCGCAGGTAACGTCCATACCAGTGATTCGATTTCCATTTGATTCAATGCCTTGATAACGTCATTGGGCTGAACGTAGGATAAATACCGAATCAAGGTGATATTGGATGATACAGCTGAGGTAGCTGTTAGCCATGTTGGAGAAGCCAATTCCGATTTTTCTTCGCCTTCAGTGGTATTCTCCATGTACTTATCAAATTCTGGAGTTTCCAATGTCAACAGTTCACCTGGGGTCGGATTTGCCTTTTGACAATCAATAAACCGGCAAACATCATTGTATATGGATTTGGGTAGGAAACCACACATGCTATTAAACATTGACATGGCGATGGAAGCATCAACATCTCCCACTCGACTCCATTGTGGTATCTCCTCAATCAGCACCAATAAAAACTCAACAAATAATGCAATTTCGGGGGACTTTGCTGGACGTCTTAAAACATCGATTATCTGTCTTGTCACCAATGATTCTTTGAAATTGGCACCATTCAAGATGGCATCGGTAATCTTTGATTTGGAATGAGACTTACCACTCATGAAATGTTCGATATCTTGGTATTGGTTCCAGTATAATTGATATTCACGGGGTGGTAATATCATCGATTGCTTGAACTGGTGGTTGTCTGCAACCATCAGTAATAATAACCCCCTTAACGGTGTGGCTATTTCCAATATAGTTTGAGGAGATGCCGTGACAACAAATTGTTGCCATCGTGTAGTAAACCAGTACATGACTTTGTCAGATATATCGTTGGCCACTTGGATTCCATACATGGTTGCTGCTTGACAAAGATACCCCCAGAACATCACCAGCATCTTCAGAATGATTGTCGGGCCATTGGTATCAGCAAAATTGATCAAAGTATTGATTTGATGGCTTACAGCATTAACTTCAAGCGATTCTGGGGGCACCCCATGATTACCAACCACCACTGCCAAATTGAATACTTCACAGGCCATGCTTCCAATAGGTTCAGCACTTTTAATATAGGGAAGTACTTGTCGAATAATCCCCAACAGTCGCTTCATCGAACTTGATCGACGTAATTGATGGGCCATCACTTGTAATGTCCAATACGTGAGCTCAGCAGTAGACAAGTAACCACTAACGACATCAGTAAATGATATCATCGCCAATAACTGTAAGGCAATCACTTTATCCAAATCCATCATTCGGAAACAAAAGGCCACTGCACTCAGGGCTACCTCCAAATGTCTTTCCAAAGGTTCATGGCGAGATCGTTTCGTTGGTGGAGCATCATTAGTCACTGCCAATAGACCATTTCCAAAGCCACTGACATCATCATTCCAATCCTGTTGGTGATGTTTGCGATTATAGTATTCGTTGATCAACAATCCCAACCCGGAAATGTATTGATATTGTTCCAGGTTATAATCGAGTTCCGGTCGCCATCGTAATCGAGGAAACGATTCGATAGCTCGAATCAAGTTAACAATCACCGAGGTCATCTTGGTTAAATCAAATGATATTGGCCAGAAATCAACCGTTGTTGGGCTAGACACGAAATTAATCACTTGTTCTTGAAACAGGTCCATCGCCGGCAACGGAACCGTTAAATAGTCTAACCCTCGGGCGACGATCCGGGAAACAAACAAGGGATCAATTGCCGGAGCAATCACCACTAGTTTATTGATGATTCTTAATTGATTAACTTTGATCCGGGGGCCCATATCTTCGGTTAGTACTCGTTCAAGCTCGGCATAATGTCGATAAAGGTTTAAGGGCGTAGAAGACAACGGCTCTGCTATCAAATGAGCAATAGCTGCCACTGAATATGTCATCTGTTGACGATACTCATGGTCATTAACCCCTAATGGTGATGTAGTGGCTAATAAAAACTCAAAAACCCTCGTCCACTCTCCCATGGCAACATGATCCCGGAAATAAGCAGTCTTGACCACTGAATCCACCATTAATAGAAAATCTTGATAACAGGGATGAAGCTTGGTTGATTGTCGATGACTTTCAATCCAATAATTATGGATAACCATATCAATCACCACCAAATACCCCTTCATCTTGAGGGTTACCCCATTTCTGGCGGCCCTAGAAAGAAGATCTCGAAGACAAGTAACCCCATTAGCTAATCTTGATTCAACTGACGCGTTATCTGGGTTTTTAACGTGGGCTTCAGTGCCAGTGGTGATAAACTTGGCTAATGCCTCGATAACCCCCCGATAACTCTTGGAATTAAGATGTGTAGGACTTCGGACCAAGTCATTGAGTGAATCCAATGCCTCTGATTTGTCTTTAACCTTTGCTGACGATAATTGGGACACTATCACCAGTAGTGGTTCCATGATGTCACGATATGTACAGGAGTGGAAGATGGACTTTGGGGGGGAACCACGTGACTTGGTCAGTATTTATCAGGTAATCAATTTTGTATATATTTATCTCTATAAACGTTCAAGTTTCATTATCTTCGGTCATTGACGTATCAGAAGAGGTGACCTTATGGCGGCGACGTTCCTGGCGGAATTTCTGTGCCGCCGTCATCCCATCTGACCCTCCACCTTGATCGCCTCGTAACTCTTGAAGTAAGTGACGGGCTCTAACCCCCAAGTCATCATCGGTATTTACCTTTTCTGGGGAATTGATCAATGTATCGGATAATTCCTTATTTGGCAGTTCGGGAGGAGTTTCCACTTGGATCGATGATGACGTCGATGCCAGAGTCCCCTGTCGTTCCAATAACATCTTCTTTTTCATTAATGCTCGTTTCCGAGCCAGCAGCATTTCCTTATTGGTGGGTCCTGCCTTCTTTAACCGGTCAAGCAACGAGTCCATCACATTGTCAACCGGTCCAACTGAGTCATTATCACCATGATCATAATCACTAGCTTCCACCTTCCGTTCAAGCGCCTTTTTCCGTTGCTCATAAATCCGTAATTCTTCTTCTCTTGCCATATTCTCCCGTTGAGCTCGTTTAAAGTCTTTGGCAAAATTGGCAAACTTGGAAATAAACAGATTGCGGACAAACACGTCCAGGGAATCTTCACCAAAGAATAACATGAGTTTATTAAACTCCTTCATGGTATATTTCAGTTGATCTTGTAACATTTCCAGCTTCCGTTTCGCCTTGGGTAAAATCGGTAATACCACTTTCAATACCCGATCATTAGGATGGAATTTATTCAAATCAGAAAGGTTCCCAATATCAATCAGTGATTGTACGTTCTTAATAAGGTTGACATATTCCCGACAATCATGTTCGATGGTTTCAATCAGGTATTTTTCAATTTCAATACACTTGTTAAGATCATCGATAAATCCCATGATTTCCGGGTATTGATGACGAATGATCTTTTCCACATAATGTAAAAACGTCATCAGGTTCTTGTCATCCTTAATAAACAGTAACCGAGCCAACAGGGATAATTTAAACCCTCGGGCTTGCTTGGAATAATCATTCATGAAATTACCCACCGTCAAGATGATATCAAATACCTTACGTAAGTTATCTGATTGACGGATACTTTCAACGGTGGCATCGATTTGTCGAAGCTTATGCACAGTATCATCGTAATCCTTTTCATAATTACACAACACCGAGAGAGCCCGGACCCGCAGTTTCCAGTAGTGTTGTAAATTGTACATGAGTTCCAAATACACCCGATCGGGACGTTTCAATTCTTGAGGATCCTTTTCTGGTTTAGCAATGTCTTCCCCAGTAGTATAATCACTCAGATAAGGTTCAAAGTTCCGGGCCATACTCGCCAGCACTTCACAAACTTCATCCCTACCAAAGAAATCAAGCACAGCAACATTTTCCACGATATCAGCATCACAGCGAAGGATCTTGGCGATCAATTCTTCATCACTCACCAGATTAAACAGATGAAGATTAATGGAAAATTGTTGAGAAATATCCCGCAGCAAAAACAGCACTTTATGAAGATCTTCCTTTTTAGTGGTGGCCAATTTCCGAATTTCTTTGGCGGCAAAAATCATTTCAATTTCTTCAAGAACCCCCTTCAGTTGTAAATCAGTGATGATATTATCAGTAGACAGGTCCTTCCAGAATACTGCCATATTCCCGGCGTCGAGTTTTTCCCAATGCAATTGTTTAAGCTTCTTCTTTGGCCGAGGATACTTGTCAAAAATGGTAAGGGGTCGGGCAGGACGAACTTGACCATCTGATCCTTGTCGATACATTGATTTCCCAAGGGGTAAAGGTGGAGCAGGAGGTGGAGGAGCACCACCAATTGAAGGTAATGGAGGTGGTGGAGGTGGTGGAGGTGGTGGTGGTGGAGGAGGAGCAGCAGCAGCAGGAGAAGCCAATCCACCCATTCCAGTTTCTGGAGTAGCATCTCCTCCAAGCATAACTGGAAGAGGTGGTGGAGGAGGTGGTGGCGGAGGAAGTGGTACTGCTCCCTTGGGTTTATCAGCCACGACAACTTGAGGTTCCTTGACTTCATCAATCTTAACCGGTGGTTCATCAGCAAATGCAACCACCTTTGGAGGTACTGGCAGTGAAGCTTCCAGGGTTGATCCAGCAGCAACTTTAGAACTAAGTTCTTGTAAAAATGCCGGATCCATCGTTGCTAATGCCGCTTGACGATTAGCACGTTTGGTAGCCCCAGGAACGGCAGTAGTAGTACTAGTATCAACCATCCGAGCCTTTTCAGCTTCACTAGGTTCACGTTGACCCCGAGCATATTTGTTTTCCAATTTCTCCAATGCTGATTGTTTGGCTTTAGCCGCCTTTTCTGCGGCATGAGCTTCCCTTTCAGCGGCATCAGCAGCGGCCAATTTTTGCTTCAATTCTTCCTTCATCTTTTCAATTTCAACGTATTCTTGTTGGATTCTCAGTCTAACCACCGGATCAACTTGTTCAAAGGAAAATTCATCATTTTCACCATCGGTGTCAAAGTCCAAGTTAAAATCCCGGAATGAGTTTTCCAATTCTTGAAGTCTTTCGATCGCCATGAACTTTTGTTTGGAAAACATTGCTGATTGGTTGAATTTCATAATGTCATTCAGTTCCAGTTGTAACAGCTCGAGTTTCTTTCTTAAGCTATCCAATTTCTCCAAATCATCGGTACGGATGGCTCTTCTTGGTGGCGTTGGTGGTCTTGGAGGTGATACTGGTGGCAGCAGTGGTGGCAGCAGTTCTGGTTCCAGGTCATCTTCCAGGGTAGTATCAAGGGCGGTGACTTCTTCGATATCATCGATCAGAGGTTCTGGTCTCATGAATTCATCGAAATCGGTCATTTCCAATTCTCTAGCCATATTCTCAATATCCCCCATTTGATCCCGTAATTTACGTAATCGTAATGATGGTTCCACTTGAGTACCAAATTGGCGATTTTCTAGTTTATATTCCGCCCGTTTGCGATGGATTTGTCGCTTCAATTTCTTGACAAGACGTTGATTATCTTGCTTGGTATCGGCTTCATTGTTAAGCATGATTAATAACTCCCGCATCTCCAACTCTTGTTCTTGTTTCTCCATCAAATGCTTCTTCTTCAACTCGTCCAATTCCTCGGAAAGTTCCTCATTTAATCTTCGAGTTCTCATCAATACCGTTTGTTGTTCCCGGACCTCATTATTAAGACTATCAATGAGACCTTCTGCTCCCAATCCCAACTGTCTTGAAAGGTCATCTCGCTCAGCGGTGGCTTCTTCGGCCATTCGTTTATATTGACGAGCTTCATTCATGGCCTTATGGTACATGTCATCGGTCAGAAGCAGCGACATCAATTGGTTGACCGCCACCCCAACCGCCAGATCATCATGAGTGCCTCCACCCAAATGTTGAACGATGGAATTGAGCATACGTAATGTTCGCAGGGTATCGCCTCCGCCGACGCCGGCGTCGTTTTGGTGCAAATACAAGTGTTGAAGAGCACTAAGCAAATATCCTTGTTCTTCGGTGCTCCCCTGTTGCCATAAAAGGTCGACTAATTCCCCCGGATTATTGAAATCAAAGTCATCAGCAATCTTCTCCAGTTCCTTCATATATTGAGCGTCACTGAAGCCTGCATCACGATAATTAGCACATTGGAGACGTAATTGTTCAAACCCCAAGTTATCGAATTTGGGCATGAGTCGATCAAGACCGGCGGCGGTAAATTGGGCCCGTAAATGGATACGAGCCCGGTAGTCAGCGCCAAAATGAACGATGGTATTGATAAGTAACATCGTCCCTAAACAGTATTCGGCGAGGTTATTCTCTGACAGGGCACCACCGGGGCCATTTGCATGTTTAATCTCTTCCAGAGCCCCCACCGTCGACCCCAGATATTTACCTTGACCATCGACGGTTTTTTCCACCACCAGTAGCCATAATTCGAATCGTTTCAAATGTTCCAGAGGGATCCGACGGACCAATCTTGGTCCATCAAATTCAAAGTATGGGTGGTAGGGGATATCATCGATACATGATAAAATCCGATGGTATTTCTCAACGTTACCGCCATTTTCCAGGTAGTAGGCCAACATAAATGTGAGGGAATCAGCCGCCATCCGACGAGTAGCAATTCGAGGGGACAAAAGTGCCCCCAGGATTGCTTGGACATAAAGGGTCACGTCGGTACGAACCCGTTCTGCCCCCAATTTCTGATTCATCATACATTTGAGAGCTTTAAGGGTATTGAATTCCCGATCAAACACTTCATCATTAATATCATTGGTTTCTCTGGAATTGATAGCTTCATGAAGCAGGATTAAATACCGGGAAAGCAATTGATCCCCTTGGAAATCATAAATGAATCGACGAACCCAATCAATAGGTTCAGTACGTAAACTCACCCATAAATTCTTTAAATCACTCGAAGTGATGGTATGCAGTAAAAGCTTTCTGGTATAAAACTGAGGGGCGCCGACGTTTTCTGCTTCGGTTCCTGGGGCCGTCACCGCCGTTCGTTTCTTTTCCGTGAGTAAATCCTGATAAATAAGCATCCATTTCTTATCTGGGTTATAATGAATCATTTCTTGCTTGGCTGCCGCCGGTAACAGCTTAAAATCCCGTTTTTCCATGAGTTTGGCGAACATGGCGTCGATCTCGGCCGCCAGCGACGGTTTTTCAATGAGGACATCCGTTTGAGGGATGGGATGACTAATCTTTGCTGGATTGGATACTCTAATGGTGGCTTTTGATGATTTTTTCTCGGGGCCACCACTATGAAGACCAGGATGATGGTGCATGGGATTGGGGACCAAATCAGAGGTCAGACCAATGGTGGAGATGGAATAGGTCAGGGCCAGTCGATTATGAGTACTTTGAGTCACTTGAGACAGGGGGTAGATGGTAATTCGACTCGACAGCGATGAATCATCGTCGGGTGATCCCGTTGACCGTTGCTTTCGAAAGGAAAAGATCAGCAGCAGCAGTACCCGGTGATCATTGGAGCGCTGAGGCAGTCGAGTATACCCCCGGATGTCATCCCCGTCTTTGCCGGGGTCCTTACGCTTCATCACTATTTGGTGGCCGTCACCCTCTATTCGGTAGTTATTACGCTTAGGTGGTCAAGTGCTCATTTTTCTTAACCTACGGTGCCCGGCGAGGACTCCCCGTCTACATGCAGTCTCGCCAGTGGTGTTCCCCTTCAATCCCTCACTACTTGATTAAATTATTTAACCTGGTGAGCGATTTAGGTGGTGATCACTAATGGATTTCCCATGTATTACCATTACTTAATCCCGGGATAATATCCCCCTACCCTCCCATCGTCAACGTCGTCGTCATCATCGTCATCCTTCAATCGATGGATTTATCGCCGTTTTAGCCGAAACGTGGTGTGAGCAAACGCGTAGACGACATGAAAACCTTTGTAGGAATAATGTAGGGGGCAAATGTCTTTTGACCTAGTACTATTTAGATATTTGGCATTATTCTCAAGCTTTCCCCTTTTGTCGATCGAGGCGGACAATTACGGCCTGGTTAACCTTGAAGACGTTGAGGTGTTAACCTTAACTGACGAATGGCTAATTATAACAATAGCGTCGTAGCCGTCGCTGCCACTCCCCCCCCCCCACCCACGAGATGACTTCAATTAGGGTTTACATAAGCCAATGGCCATTTTGCTAGGCGAGGAAATAAATTCACGAATTATAATACCCTCAAAAAGAAAATAGAACATTATCCAAATTGGGATAATGTCCAATTTGACGAGGCAGGGGAGATGAGGGGCGACGCCGAGGTTAAGGTTGTTTGCTACACATTGGTGGATGGCTACAGCTCCAAGTTACACTACCTCATCCAATGATGATGGGAATGTGGAACCTAATTATTCATGATGATTAGATTTCGTCAACCACCAATGGCGAGCGAGGTTAGCCATTAGCCTTTTACTTTGACGCGTATCATTTAATATGAACATGATACCACATAAATTGTACAAAGCCACTGCCGGTCTAGATTCATTAATTTAATTAGAGATAACCATAGTTATCAAAAAATTGCACATGGTCATCAATTGTGATGCACCGTGTTAATGGTCGTTTTCATTAACATGGTCGATTGAAAACCATCGGGGTGGGGGTTAAAATAATTCCGGGGTTGAAGACGAAAATTGATGAGGCGGGCTATCCTTTGCAGCTACCGATATGTACGTCAAAATGGTGAGAGTAGGTACCCGATATCTACCCGGCAATCACTTTTTGGTGAGCATGTATGATGGTAGTGTCCCCCTCCCCTCCCCCGGAGTTAACCCTACGAATATTCCCGTTATAATTCCATTTTATTAAAAAATCCCAAAAAAACCAATTAAATATATTAAGTTAAAAACTAAAAAATCTATTCTTCATCTTCTTCATCGTCTTCTTCAGAGACGTTGTAGAATTGCAATTGGTATTGGTTTTGCTTGACAGAAACGAATCTGATCCAGTCCTTGACTTGGTTCTTCTTCAAGAACTTCTTAGTCAAGTACTTCAAGTACTTACCAGAGAACTTGGTGTTGGAAACGACGATAACCTTGTTACCTTCGGCGGTGACAGAGATGTCATCACCCAAGTTACCGACAATGTTTTCAACCTTGATGTGTTCAACCAAGAACTTAACGTAAGCTTCTTGGTCGAAAACACCGTTGTCGATGGGAGCAGAGCAGTCAACGACGAACTTCTTAGCAGCCTTGGAAGCCTTGGAGGTCTAGTTCCGTTAGCCTACCGCACGATTATCAATCCCCCGGTAGAGGGATGAATAAAGACAGCAAAGCCCTGGAACAGGGTGATATAACTAGATAAAACCCTATTCAAAGGGGTGCCTCTCTATCCAAGCTGAGTACTTACAATGGGAGCCATAGTTGTTAGTATGAAGAAAACTTTGATGAAAGATTTTTCACTTTTGAATGGTAGTGCGAATGGTGCGAAGGGCTGGGCATGAGGGCTGGCAACCCTAGATCACGTGAAAAACGACTCCCCGACGATTATTACCAAATATAGTAATCTATGATCGAAGTTAATCAAAAAGATATATTCAAATACAAAAAATAGGTAAAATAAAAAAGAACTAAACTCATCAGGGTCGTTATGAACATCAATCGTCAGATGCCCATTGCAATCCTTCAAAAATTCATTCTTCCTCTATCAAAAAATCAAACCAATGCCATCATCATTATTGAGGCTTGATAAGCTCAAACAGACAGTAAAGGCTCTTGTCCACCGACATCACGGCACCAAAATTATTAAACTCACCACAATAATTGGGAGCACTGAACACCGTCACCAATTTCCGCTTATTGAAGAATTCATAACCATCTTCCACCACCATATGGCCACGAACAATCAAATCCATTTTGAATTGTTGACAAAATTGATCAACGTGTTTCTTACCAAAACAATAAGAAACTCCTCGATCATTCTTTGGCCAATTGGTGGCGGAATAGTTCCGAATTTGTGGATCGGGATCCAGCCACAATAAATCCGCCAATAACCCTTTATCGGGGATATCTGTTGGTCGTTTAATTTGTTCAATTTGTGACAAGTCATGTAAATCAGGAGATAACCCTCCATGGATACAAAAGATCTTATTGTTAATCGTGGCCCCAATGGGTAACGTATTAAACACATCAATAAAGCTCTTCCATAACTTATGGTTTCCCAGAATTGGAGGGAGTCTCCGTTTACATTCATCATAAAATCCGTAAATCTTGGTGATGTTGGCCAGTTCATGATTACCCCGTAACATGAAAAAGTTCTCCGGGTATTTGATCTTATAACATAATAATAATAAGATCAGTTCCAATGACTTATAACCCCGATCGACATAATCTCCCAAGAATAAATAATTAGTATAGGGAGGATAGCCACACGAGTTAAAGATGCGGATAAGATCATGATATTGACCATGAATATCCCCGACGATTTTCACCGGAGGAGATAATTGTAAAAGGGTAGGTTGATCCAAAAAGATTTGTCTCAGTTTGGCCAAGATATATTTAATTTCTTGGTGAGTCATTGGTAACTTATCTTTGCCTCGACGCATTTGAGATTGTGATGGTTGTCGTTTCAGAGCAATATCAATCAATCTTTGGATGACATCATCGATATCGATATCCAATTTTTTCGTCGTTGCTAATAATGGAGGCAGCGAAGTCACCAGTGACGCTTGAGACGACGACCGGGCCAATTTCACTTTTGAAGACGAAGATGATCGTCTCTTCGGGGTTGGTTTTGCCTTTTCAATGAATTTTTGATCGGAAGGAGAGTTATTACACAGCAGCATCAGATCATCATCATCTTTAACTTCCAACGTTGTGAAAACTGGCAGGGTCAGCGAGATGGTATCGGCGCTGCTGGAATAAGAATTTGGTTCAACCGGGGTAGATTTAAGTAACTGAGCCATCAGGGCGCCAATTTCAAGGTCGAGTTCATCCATAGTGGATTTATCCACCACTTGAGACGCCCGCTTCAGCAGTGACCGTCTTGGCGGCGATAACTTTGTCTTTTGATAGGAGGAAGAAGTAGAAGATTTGCTGGGTTGGCTTGGGCCAATATTTATTGCCTTGGAATTTGTGTATCGCTTACGCGATAGGTTTGGCTTGTCATCATCATGTCCAGCATCGGCAGCAGCCAGGCCTCCAGTCAGTGGTGAGGTATTCGAAGCATGCTGACTATGTAGGGGTTCTTTGGAAGGGGTATTTCCCATTAGTATGTACTAGGCCAGGAGGTACTAGAATATGTTACAAACAACCAAAGGGGGGTGAGAAAGGGGAGGGAAAACTTGTGGATATAAAAAGGAGGGAAAAAGGCTTTTTTACGCAGTATGTGGCGACGATGTAACAATAGCGTCGAGCACGTGAGTGCGACCATTGCCGGGGTCGGAAGCGAGCAGCAGGCAATGGGGTGACATCATCAATGATGTGGTTGATTATCACTTGGTTATTTGATGACACGCGGGGGTTAGGGGCTTTGGTTAGGGTGTCGATTGTAACTAGGGTTTGGTTTGATGTTGTAATTTACTCGTTTGGTAGTGTCTCGTGTGAGGTTAATGGGTTGGATCCCTTAATCTAATGTTTGCTGTCCCTGCATCGAACCGCCTCGGCATATTTCAAGTTAACATGGTGGTTACTGGCGAAACTAAAGGGAGAATGTGTTAATGGTGACGTGGACGTGATTATTAACATGAAGGGGGGTGTCCGGGGTAACATGATTGTTGTGATTACTACTGGTTCTATTGTAGACGAGGGGGTGGGGGGAGATGGCCCCATTTCCAAATACGGTAACTGATACCTTGAGTTTAATTTGTAATATTAGTTCCACGTGGGGGAGTGTGTAAACAAAATCACGGTACCATCAGGGTTCCGTAACCTCCACACTCACTCTTTACACTATCTCTCTTTTTGTCTCACTCTCTCTTTACACTATCTCTCTGTTTATCACGTGCCACGCACCTACCCCAACCTCCACCAACCCATACTCCATGTTTCGAATCCGACTGGCAGCATGCTTAATCATCGGTGATGAGATCCTCAATGGTAAAATCCATGATACTAACCTGTTTGAATTTGCTAAAATCTGCTTTAATCAACTCTCGGTACCAGTGAAACGGATCTTGGTGTGTTCTGATGATAAACATGATATTAAACGACTGCTTGGGATTCTAAAGCAAGAAAATATCGATTTTATCGTCACTCTGGGGGGTCTTGGATCTACTCATGATGATGTCACTTATGATGCCATTGCTGAATATTATAATGTCCCTTGTACTCGAAATCAACTGGTGATTGATCGCATGCAAACATTACGGAAAGATTACCTTTCAAAATTGAATCAAAGTCAATTGGATGCCTTTTATCGAATGGCGACTTTACCCACAAAAACTAATGATATTGATATTGAAACCATCTATATTGATCCTAGCTTTTGGTTCCCCATTGTTGCCATTGAGAAACAAGTATATATCTTACCTGGAGTACCTCAATTATTTGTGAGTCTTTTACAATCGCTTGTTACTCAATTACTTCCTCGTGTCAATAATGATACTCGATTGTGTCGGTTATATGTCAAGACATCTCTGGGGGAATCAGAATTGGCTCCATTCCTTACTAAGCTTCAACAAGATGTCGATGATGAATATGGAGTTGGGGTGGTGAAAATTGGTAGTTATCCTCATTTACAATGGAGAATCAATACCATCTCCATCATTGGTACTATTCCTACCATTCTGGAATCCCAGCTTGGTTCTATTGTTCAAACGGTGGTGGATAATGTTGGTGGAGGCGCCATTGAGATTAATCAAGAAGAAGAAGATCGTCTTACTAATGAACCATCTAATATGTAATATCATCCATTGGCTTATATTATATCTACTACTACTATTTATATTTATGTTTACAACACCTTGGCCAATGCTTCGGTGATACCGGCAACAGCATCATTAATCCCTTGAGGGTTATCCCCCATCCCTTGGACAGTGTTACCTTTACCACCAGCCTTACCACCGATATGATCGGTGGCGATCTTAGCAACATCATTGGCGTTGGCCCCCTTAGCAATGGCAGCATCAGAAATGTAACATCCATGAGCAACCTTATCCGAACCAGTCAACAAGTATACCGATTTGGTGGCATCCTTCTTCTTGATGGCAGTAATGGCTTCAGTGATGGCCTTGGCATTGGCAGCAATATCAATGTGAGCAACCAAGTAAGGCTTAGCGTCTTCGGCGTCTAACCACTTGTTGACAACTTCCATCACCTTTTGCGATTCTTCCTTTTGCTTAGCCTTGAGTTCTTCCCGGATTTGCTTATCCAATTTGGCATGCTTGGCCACCAATTGTTGCTTAGCCAACACTGAAACAGTTAACTTCTTAAGAGCAACCCCCAATTCCTTGGCTTTAGCTTCCTTGGCACTACCTTCCAACTTCGCGGCAGCATCTAATTGACCATCAAAGTCGGCAGCCAATTGTTGGACGGCATGAGCTTCGTTACCAGTAACGGCAACCACTCTACGGATCCCCTTGGCAATCCCCAGTTCTTCAATGATAATAAGGTCCTTGATTTCCCCAGTAGACTTAACATGGGTCCCCCCACAGAATTCAATCGACAACTTGTGCCATTCAGCATTAGAGGGGTTAGCAATCAATTCATCAACGGGGACACCAACGGAAACCACCCGGACGGGGTCAGGGTAAGTTTCCCCGAAAACAGCCCGCAACCCGGTGATGGCCTTGGCCGATTCAAGGTCAACTTCTTTAGCAAACACTTCCTTGTTAGATTTGATGTATTCATTGGCAATCTTTTCCACCAATTGCAATTGATCACCAGTCAACCCTTGCTTATTAGAGAAATCAAATCTCAACTTTTCTGGGGTGACAAGAGACCCCTTTTGATCGACACCATCACCAAGAACTTCTCTAAGGGCATAGTTAAGCACGTGAGTACCGGTGTGATTGTTTCTAATCGGCCATCTCCGTTGTTCCAGGTACAGGGCGATGATTTCATCATCAAGAGCCAATTGACCTTCAACAATGTGACCAGTGTGAAGAACGTAACCCCCGTAAACTTGGACGTTGGTCACGGCAAATTCGGTCTTACCATCAATCACCAATGACCCGGTATCATATTCTTGACCCCCTTGTTCAGCGTAGAATGGAGTCTTGTCCAAAAGAACCCCATATTGGACATTGGGGTCGGAAATCAGTTCAACAAAGTTGGAGCCATCGTACAAGGCAACAACGGTGGACTTGGTGTTATCGGTACCGTACTTGAACGAGTCATCGGTCTTAGGCACCTTATCATTGTTGTCCAAATCACCAAGAGAGTGAACATCCAATTTAACCAAAGTGGCACCTTGCTTGGCCCCGGTACCCTTCAGGGCTTCCTTGGCTTCTTCCTTAGCAACTTCAAACCCCTTTTCATCGATGGATAACCCGGCTTCTTCAGCCATCAACCGAGTCAAATCAACGGGGAAACCATAGGTATCATATAATCTCCAAACATCCTTCCCCAGTAAAGTTTGTTCAGGGGTCTTCAGGGCAATGATGGCGTATTGTTCAAACAACTTTTCCCCTCTTTCAAGGGTCTTGGAGAACGACACTTCTTCTTCATTCAAGATTTCCTTAAGGTCGGCGGCGTTCTTTTCAATTTCAGGGAAAATCGACTTGTTTTCAGCAATGACCACGTCCACCAATTGAGAGAAGAATTGACCAATGGGGTAATCCATGTACTTACGGACATATCTCGACCCCCGACGCAAGATTCTTCTGAGGACATAACCTCTACCTTCATTATTAGGCACCCCACCATCGGCGATGGCAAAGGTAAGGGTTCTGACGTGATCAGCAATCACCCGGTAAGCGGTGTCGATACCATCGGTATCTTCATTACCAAACTTACCTGTATAAGGACGTTTACCGGTGATTTCTTGGATCTTTTGGAAAATGGGGCCAAAAACATCGGTATCATAATTCAGGGGCTTATCTTGTAAGATTGACACTAACCGTTCAAACCCCATGCCGGTATCGATATGCTTAGCGGGCAAAGGACGTAATGAACGGTCAGCTTCCCGGTTATATTGCATGAAAACCAAGTTCCATACTTCAATGACGTTAGGATCATCCATATTGACCAACAGGGCGGCGTTTCTACCCCCGATACGATCATAATGGATTTCGGAACAAGGACCACAAGGACCTTGATCCCCCATTTCCCAAAAGTTATCCTTAGCATCCCCAGGTAAAATATGGTCTTCAGGAACCCCTTGGTCTAACCATAATTGTTTGGCTTCCAAATCAGGTTCTAACCCTTGGTTAGCATCACCTTCAAAATAAGTAACGTATAATCTATCAGGATCTAAACCATAAACCTTGGTTAATAATTCCCAAGACCAAGCAATGGCTTCCTTTTTGAAATAATCGCCAAATGACCAATTACCCAACATTTCAAAAAAAGTATGATGGTAAGAATCCCGACCGACATCTTCCAAGTCATTATGTTTCCCCCCAGCCCGGATACACTTTTGAGAATTAGCTGCCCGTTTAAGTTGAGCGAAATCCAGATGAGGGTCGACGGTACCCAAGAAGATCAGCTTATATTGGTTCATCCCCGCGTTACAGAACAATAACGTGGGATCATTATGAGGCACCACTTGAGAAGAAGGCACGTAGGTATGGTCTTGTTTGGTGGTGAAATAATCCAAGAACGCTTGACGGACTTTGGCCGCTGGCCACTCACTAGTACTCATGGTAGTTCTTGTGGAGAGTAGCCTCTTAAGCATCAGCAATGAAAAAAAACACCGCGCGCGCGCCCTGACCCCAGTACCAGGGAGGGAAGAGGTGTGTGTGCGTGGAGGGTATGAGATGAGTCAGAGATTAGGCAGATGACCACAGGAGATAGGCGATTGATTAGATAAATTAGACGACGGGGTGAAAATAAACAATACATTAACATAATACAAAATAAAGAAAACGAGGAAAACGAAGGTTATCTCCGGTACATTGCTCTCCCCAAATGGGCATGATCATGAGCCTGGACACTTGGATCGACATTAGGGTCGATATTAGGATCCACCGTCCCTGTATGAAGGGGAGGTTCCATCGCCACCATCATTGCATCTGGTACCAGTTCATCATGATGGATATGACCTAAATGATGTAAAGGAGCTTGTTGAATCAATGTTTCATTCATAAACCCGGTATTAGCTCCTGGTTGAGGTTGACGATGCATTGGTTTTTCAACCAATTGTCTCAGCAGCTTCAGACGTTTTTTCTTTGCATTGGCAGGTTCTGGGGCATGATTATGTAACGGGTTAATCATTCTTAAGATCCACATTTCTGAACCGATTTGTTCTGGTAAGGCAAATTGATCTCCCAATTTACCATCGATGGAATCGGATTCCTTTTTACCATTTTTCTTCTTTTCCTTTTCTGGAGGGTATAAATTGGCGACTAATCGATACCCACATTTAGATCTCTTGGTATAAGCCACCCGTTGACGTTTAGTGGGGTCTTTAACCGTGGTACGAAAGGTACCCGACCGTTCGCATTGAAAGTAAACTGCTTTTGGTTTCGACAGGTTAATGACAATCTTACACCGTTCATCTGCCAGCAATGATCGTTTAACGTATTGGATTAAATCTTCCTTCAGGGAAAACGTCTTGATGATTTCATTTTCAATATACCTCAGTTGAAGGATGCCATTTTCATAATCTTCGGTGACCAGGGTATGATGAACCAAGGGATGGGAGATTTGAGAATGATGGGGTTGATTATGAATCAGTTGGTGGTGTAATTGATGGTGTTGCATCAAATGTTGTTGTTGTTGTTGTTGTTGAAATTGCAATTGTTGCGATTGCAATTCATGTTGTTGTTGTAATTGTTGTTGCATCCGTTGACGTTCAGCTCGATGTTGTAATTCAGCGGCGGTGGCAGCTGCTGCTGCTGTATAATTGCCATGATGGTATTGATCGTCACTTGGAGCACCATAGGATACTGCTGCTGCTGCGGTAGCGGTGGCGGATTCATAATCGGGGCGCGGGTTGGTGGTGTCGACGTGGTGGTGGTGATCACCCCCTAAAGGGTCATCATTGCCCCTATCGGCGGTGGTAGATGGTCCTGACATGGTTAACACTGGGGGGTTATAGGTCCTGCACTTGCGTAAGGGTACTGTGTACTGGAAGCGGGCCTGTGTATTGTAAGGGAGGAACGTTCGTTGTTTTTTTGAACTGATTTTTTTTACACGACGGTCACGTGGAGTTGGGGGTGTTTTGGTAGGGGCACGACCCACCAAACAACAACAATTGGACCCTAAATCGACTATTAGAAATAACCAAACGGTCTATTATAGTTAATATAATGTTAATATTTATTTAGATTCCCGTGAATATCCTTCATACTCCTCAATTACGTTAATACCCCCCTCACCATCATCTTCACCTTGACGCGTTATCATTGGTTGAAATTCTCACCTAAAAGGGCTCAAAATTCAAATCCATTTCTAGCTTGAGAATCGACACTATTAATCAATATAAACATGACGCGTTTATTTGCCAATCAAGGTGATGATAATTAGCGAGGTATTGATGGTGGTTGCGAATACTCGCTCTTATATGAAGGTAGTGGTGTGTATATGACGGGTAGACGATGTTTGTATGAAGTCTATGCTTTTTGAAAAAATTTCGTATTTTCTCAAAGTTTCTGATGCAAGGATGTTGTGACTTCTCTTGAATATCCGATGCACTGATGTTCTCACGATATGACAACTCTAACTACATTAGTGGATACCCTCCAACAAACCAATGAATTTAAAGAATTCGATTGGTTGACTCAAGAAGTGATTGTACCCGAATTCGATCAAATCATTGAAGCTCTCCAAATCTGTGGTGATCTCCTCATTAATAATACTCCTCAACATCCAGATGAAGATAATCATATCGAACGAGGTCCAGCAATTAAACTCCCATTACTGCTGCAAAAGCTGGAAATGGCTAAAGGAATCATTGTACGAGATGGAGCATATATCACCGATATGTCTCTTCAAATCCGGGAACGATATTTCAATAAAGTCGTCACCAAGTTAACCCTTCAACAACCGGTATTATTACCACAAATCATGCAAGCAAAACGATCGATTGATACTGCCATTTCCCTTATTCATCAAGCTAGTCGTCATGAGTGTCATGCTCATCAACAATTGATTACGGTATTTGATGAGATTCGGGGTCATTTACAAACGGCTAAAACCGCTTTACAATTACCTACTGATCCTCAACTTATATTTCCAAAACATGTCACTGGCGCCAATCAATTTGAACCGGCTTTAAATCCTCAATTGGCGGTGGACATGTATATTAATCAAGCAGAAGTATGTGTTGATTTAAAATATTTACATGTGGTTACTGAACATCCTTGGGGGGATTTGGCACCTCTGGGTCAATCATATATCGATATTATCAAGGATGAAATCCAACAAGGTCATCAACAATTGAATCCTCATCAAATTGATCAACGAATTCATCAATTGGCAGCTCAATATCAAGATCAACTGTTTTTCTCCAATGTTATCAAGTTTATCCTGCCAAATTATGATCCTCTTGATTATTTAACCAAATGTGTCACCTATAATGGTGGAGTGGTGATGATATTAAAACAATTGGAAGTGGCTCTGCCTGATCCCGTACTCGTGTCGGCATTTACTAAGTTAGACTCTTTAGAGGATTTGATTACCAAGTTTTTGGATAATCTTAATGCTATTATTAAGTGATGATGATGGCGGCCAGACGGAAGTAACTATTAAGGTTTGAGGTCGTCACAAACGATGACGTCGGTTCATCATCGATACATAGGATTACCCTCCTGTATATAACCAAGGAAAAACGGTGACTGCTTTCTTCTAGTAAACCTTAACCATTCACATTAGATCCGTTGTCATCGGATATCTGCCACCACCGTGTTAACTTTTTTGATTTCATGCAAGTAAGCGTGAGCCCTGGCGTGAAAACGCCACTGCACCTACGTAACGGACCTTTCTCACAAGAAAAAAAAAAAAAAAGAAAAAGAAAAAGAAAAAACATCCAGAAGACCCTTTTGCACCTGAATTTACTTCTTTTTCGATTACATGCAGATTTTGTCAAACACCTCCCATATTAATAAATCCATCAATTTTTATTCCCTATCTATATACCATCCCCCCCCATAACCCTCCGATTTCTCTAATAGCAATTTCATAACCTATCTCATTAATTGTCCCCGCTAACCCCCGCCTTTACCTTGCCAGCTAGTGTGCACAACTTACACTTTGGTATTGGGCGCCTCAAAAAACCCCAACCTATCATCCTAGCCTACACGTTGTCGAGTAGTCAGTGGATGTCAATAGGGTGGATTCGATCACGTACGCCATTCTTTCGTTTATTGCATACCATGCTGACGTCTACTCCTTGTTATAATATCATTGCTGATGATGCCATCGTCGAACGGCCCCTGGTTGATGATCGACAATATCGTCTCGTCAAATTGAATGATAATGATATGAATGTATTGGTGATTCATGACCCTACCACCGATAAAGCAGCGGCAGCCCTCGACGTTAACGTGGGACTGTTTGCTGATAAACAATACCTGGTACTGGGGTTGGCTCATTTCTGTGAACACTTGTTATTCATGGGTACGGAAAAGTATCCCGAAGAAAATGAATATTCTCAATATTTGGCAAAGAATCTGGGATATTCAAATGCTTATACTGCTGCTGAACATACCAATTATTATTTCCAAGTATCTGCTCCCGGTCTTTATGGTGCTTTGGATCGATTTGCTCAATTCTTTATTGGTCCATTGTTTAGTCAAAGTTGTAAAGATCGAGAAATCAATGCCGTTGATTCCGAGAATAAAAAGAATTTACAAAATGATTGGTGGCGGATGTTTCAATTGGATAAACTGAACCTGAATCCTGATCATCCTTATAATGGATTTGCTACGGGTAATTATCATACTTTGGCAGAAGAACCAAGTGAAAAGGGGATGGATGTTAGAGAAACTCTTATCAAGTTTCATCGTGATCATTATCTGTCGAATTTAATGAGTTTGGTGATCTTGGGTAAAGAAGATCTCGATACTTTATCTAAATGGGCAGTAGAGATGTTTTCTCTGGTTCCTAATAAGCAATTACCTCGTCCTAATTATAATGGTACTTTGATCTTTCCTCAACCTTATTTAAATAAGATGACAAGGGCAAAACCAGTGATGGATCATCATAAATTGGAATTGATGTTTATGATCCCCGATGATTTGGATGCTAAATGGAAACTGAAACTGCTGGGGTATTATCTGCACTTGTTAGGTCATGAACTGGAAGGTCTGATTTTATATCATTTGAAACTGAAGAATTGGGTGAGTGAATTGAGTGCTGGTAATCTTAGAATTTGTCAAGGTAACTCCTTCTTTATCCTTGATTTTGAATTGACTCCAGCAGGTCTTGAAAATTGGCAAGAAGTGGTGATTACTGTATTCCAATACTTGAAGTTCTTAAATGGTCAAGAACCTCATCAATGGATTTGGGAAGAAGTGTCTAACATGTCTAAGGTTAACTTTAAGTTTAAACAAAAGGCTGATGCTCTGAGTACGGTATCTAAACTCGCCAATTCATTATATCAATTTAGTGGTGATGGTTATATCCCTCCAGAATATATCCTCTCGCTGCTGGTGATGAGAGAATTCAATCCAGATCAAATTAAACAATATGGTCAATACCTTAATGGTAATAACTTCCGGATCAATTTGAATTCCCAGAAATTGACTCAATTGGATAAGAAAGAAAAATGGTATGGTACCGAATATCTGTATGATGATATCCCCGAAAAACTCATGTCTCGGATTGCTTCAGTAGAAACCAATCCTGATTTACATTTACCAATTCCTAATGATTTCATTCCAACCGATTTCACCATTTTGGGACAAAAACTGACGACACCATTGACTCATCCTTATCTCATTGAAGATACCAATAATATGCAAGTATGGTTCAAACAAGATGATCGATTTGAAGTACCTAAAGCAACCATTGAACTTCTGTTACATTTACCTCATTCTAATGGTGATGTAAGACTGGCAACGATGTCTCAATTGATTGGAGACTTGTTTAATGATGATCTTAATCAAATCACTTATTATGCCCTGTTGGTGGGACTTAAAGTACTGTTTATCTTTTGGAGAGATGGATTCTCTCTTAAGGTATCAGGGTATAATGATAAACTCCCAGTATTATTCGAACAAGTGGTTCATAAGTTTGTTGACTTTAAACCCAATGGTGATCGTTTTGATGCCATCAAGTTTAAGATGGCCCAAGAATTAAAGAATTTTGGTTTCCATTTACCTTATTCCCAAATCAATACCCATCATATGCTCTTGATCAATGAAAAGACGTTTCTGTACCCAGAAAAGCGCAAACATCTCGAATCAATCACTTTTGAAGAAGTATCTAAATTTGCTTCGGATAAATTATGGTCAGAGGGGGTATTTTGTGAAATGTTGATCCATGGGAACTTTGACCTCCAAAAAGCTCGGGATATTAAACAACGATTGGCTCAACAATTATCATCTAAATCCCCAATTGATGGTGAAGCTCGTAATCAAATCCATTTGAGAAATTATGTCCTTGAACCTAAAGAACGTATTCGCTATGAAATCCCCCTTGAAGATGAAAAGAATGTCAACTCATGTATTGAGTATTATATTCAAATCTCCAATAACCGTGATGATGTCAAATTACGAGTATTGACGGATTTACTTGCGGTGATGACAAGAGAACCAGCATTTAACCAATTAAGAACCAAAGAACAATTAGGGTATGTGGTATTCTCAGGGTTTAAACCGTGTCGGAACTCAATTGGTTATCGAGTATTGATCCAATCAGAAAGAACCACCGATTATTTGGAATATCGAATTGAAGAATTCTTGGATAAGTTTGGCCGCTTTGTTAGCGAAATTGATGATGAGGAGTTTGACAAATTTAAACAAGCACTTAAGGATATCAAATTGACTAAACTTAAACATTTGGGTGAAGAAACGTCTCGGTTCTGGAACCTGATCACTGATGGTTATTTCAATTTTGATGCTCGAACTACTCATGTGGAAATCCTTGATACTATCACCAAACTGGAGTTTATCAAATTCTATCAAGATTATATCCTTAACCATTCGGGTAAACTGGCGACGACGGTGGTTCATTTGAAATCTCAACATCCACTGACAATTACTAAAGAAAAGCAAATCTATTCAACCCTCATTAACTGGACATTTACTAATGATATCGATGTCGAACTCGAGAAGATCGATGATATCATTAAACAAACAACCGATATCCATGACATTGCCATCAAGGTCGCTGAGTTATGTGGTGCTGAAGATATTGAACAAGGAGCTCAAGAGATTGGTGGGGTGATTGAACAAGGATTGGCCCAACCAGTACCGGCAAAATACCCTAGTGGCACCTTATATACCGATATTGCTTCATTCAGATCTCAGCATCGGTTGAGTGATCGGGCTCAACCTGTGGAACCATTAAAGAATTTTTATTATCCCGATACGTCTCATTTGTGACCCATTTTAGACTAATAGATTATATAAACATACTTTATTTATGCTTCTTTTAATACCCCATCGGTATCCCGTTTCTTGGTGGTATCATAAACCCTCACCAACTTACCCAAATCTTGATCAGTTTGACTGAAAGCAAACCCCCGTTGTTTCTTGATCCGTTGTACCTGTCTAACCTTACGAATGGCTTTTTGGAATTGTTCCATTCTTGGTCGATGATCTTGGATATTATACTTTTGGATTTCTTGCACGTAATGATACGTTTCTGGAGCAATTCTCCGTTTAAGGTATTTCCAACAAAAATCTCGAAGTAAACACAACGTAGCCACTCCAAATACCATTGCCCAAAACGTTACGGTAGGATAGGTCACCTTAAGTACACCTCGATATTCCTTAGATACATTAATCATAGGAGCAATGGTGGCATAAGCTGGGTACCAACCAAGCCATAATAAAAATGACCCAGGGATAGCAATCACCGTGAACTTGGTCCACATATTCACCACCAACGCCGCTTTACCCAATGCCGTCAACGTACTAGTGGTATAAACAGCAACCCCCCACAGCCAATTATTATTCAACATCCCCAGAGCCACTCCATTCATATGACGATAAATAAACATCAGGGTGAAGAAAATGATCGCCAGGTGGAAAAACCCATTGAGAATCCACCCCCAAAAGATGGTGACATTAAAGAATCGTCTCAGCTGACCCAATTGGTATAATTGAGGATACTTATCCAATAACCTCGCCGAAATGAATTGATCAAACACCCCCAATACAAATGGTGGAAGCACGGTGAACAACACATTATAAAACGTTAATGTCCATGATTCAGCAATCAGTTGACCGGAAAAACAATTGACAAACACAAACCAAAATTGGGTCATATAAAGAGCAATGTTCTTATAAAACAGGTAAAGAATCGCCACCAGGATCCGTTGATAACACCACAGACCATGGACCAATAATAATTTCTTAAGGTATTTGAATTGACCAATGGAAACATCAGCAGAACGAGCCGCTTGCATCCCTTCCATCCCCAGGATCCCCACCCCAACATGAGCTGCTTGAATCATCAGCACATCATTGGCACCATCCCCCACCGCCAATAAAATCGATCCTTTCTTCTTCCGCTTCACCATCTTCACCACCAATGCCTTTTGTAATGGAGAAACCCGACAACAAATCACCGCTTTACAAATACTCCCCAACGCCAAAAACATATCCTCAAGGTCCTCTTCAAGAGCAAACCCTAACAGATGACCATCAATGATTAATGCTAAACTACCATCGACGGCAGCAGCAACATCAGGATCATCCCGATGATCATTAATTGCTTCCAACTTTTCCGCCAAGTTTCTTCGGGTATCGGCCTTGGTTTCTTCATTAACGATCAACAAATTCATATCTTCAGAAAGAAGCTTACACAGCATGCCAATATTAATAGCCGTTTCTTGTCTATCCCCCGTAAGAACCCATACCTTAATATTAGCTTCTTGAAGGGTTTGGATGGTTTCTGGTACCCCATCTTGAAGCTTATCTTCGATGGCGGTTGCCCCCAATAAAAAGAGGTCCTTTTCGATTAATTCAGCAACAGCATCCATCTTATCTTGTCTATCATCCATGGCGGTTTGTGCCCCATAATAATCGACAGCCCAAGCATTATATTCTTCTTCAGGAATGATTCTCAGGGCAATACACAACGTCCGCAACCCTTCAGCAGCAAAGTCTTCAAGATGACGTAAAGTAGCATCAACAAATGGTTGAGGTTCCAGTTGATTTAATCGTTCCATGATCACGGTATCGGCACCTTTACAGAATAACCGGATCATACCATCAGGACATCGATAAATCGCCGACATTCTCTTTCTTGTCAGGTTAAATTCACAAATATTGAGTAACTCGTAATCAAACGTCTTGTGGATAATGGTATTATCAATGGTTACCCCCTTTGGTTTCCGGATGATGAACCGATATCCCAAATAAGCAGCCCCTTCAACAAGGGCCCCTTCATCAGGAGACAGCGCTTGATACTTGATAGCCCCAGTAGAAGGATTCACTTCAGGAATGACGGTATGACAAGTAGCAAGAAGGGTTAAAAATTCATTAATGATTGCCAGCGCCAGTGACGTGGGATCGGTCACCAAAGTATCATGCATATCAGCAAAAGTATGGAAGCCAATTTCAATACCATCAACCATTTGAGGATGTCCATCTTCAGGAACATCTTCAGCATAACATCTCCCCCCAATCAGACAAGCTTTAAACTCCATGATATTCCGGGTAAGGGTACCAGTCTTGTCCAGGAAGATATAATCAATTTGACCCAACTCTTCTACCAACAGCGAAGTCCTTACCCCACAAGGAGTATCAGTTTCTTCATAATACATGTCCAAATCCAGAGAGATCATCCATGCCTGATAATACTTGATAATTTCCACGGTGACAAACAACGAGATCGGCACCAAGTTGGAAAACAAGATCCAATAAGTCAATAAATCCTTAAAGAACAACGATGCCTTTGATGTACCTTTCAAGTACAAGTAACCAAGGGTCAGGGAATCGACGGAAATCATGATGACATTACCAATTGACGACACCAACGATAACACGATCAACGTGCCGAAGAGGGCGACGATTTGTAAGTTAATAATTCTTTCAACGTCGGTTCGTTTAATCGGAGTAGCGGTGGCATTTCTCATTAATTTGGTTTCATGACCGGTGAACACAGCAATCCCATAGATCCATTGAGTATTACGTAACGTCGCCCCCCGTAACAACATTTGATCAGGAGATAATGGGATTGACTCAGAATGACCTTTGATTCCTTGGATATTACCTTCATAGGTATACAACAGCGAATTTGGTTGTTCAGAAACGATTTCCGCCCCATTCAAATCCCGGACGATATCTTGAGCATGAACAAGGTACAGGGTTTCTGGTTTTGCTTGTTTAATCTTCAAATTGGTTTCACCATCCAAATTGGCGGTTTCAATATAACATAACCCTTCTGGTTCCGAACTAGCAAGGAGGATCAAATCGGCGGGGAATGCTTGTTCATTATTAACCTTGACGATATCACCAACTCGAACTTGAATCCATTTGCGGAAATAGAATTGTCCCAGGGGATCTAGTACTTCCACTTTGGTATTATTCAATTCATTATCGGCGTTGGCCCGTTTTAAATCTTCAATGATTTCTTTAATTGCCAGTACCAATAACACCACAATCAACGTACCAATGGTAGTATACCGATTAGTAGGAGACACATTGGGTACTTGTTGAATTGCCAGAGTAAACAAAAAGAACAAATTGGCGTATTTGGAAAATTGTTCAAATAAAAATTTCGGTAAAAACGTGGCGAAATTGTATTTGGTGGTAGAAATATGGTTACCAAAGTATCCATATTTACTATTTTCATTGGCATCAAGAATATGGATCATTCGAGTCCCCTGTTGTCGAGGAGTGATTCCTTCTGCTCCCCCAGCTTCACCAGCAGAACCACCAAACCCTCCTCCTCTAGCAAAAGTATTACCAAACCTCTCCTTGGTACGTTGCCAAAGCCTTCTAATATCAAATTCTCGGGTATCAGGGGGATGCTGACGATTATTATTATCACCAAAATCATTATGATAAGGTCGATTGCCTCTGGAGGCACCATAATCATCAAATGCTTCATCAAAGTCATCTTCACCATCAGATATTATAAATGAATCAGAAAAGGGATTATTGGCATTATGACTAGTGGATCCAAATGGGTTAATCTCGGGGGATGCCCTGGTACCACCCCCTGGGGTCACCCCCCCCTGGGAATTGATATCTCGTACAGGGTAATGACGATTGGGATCATAGCCATTACTTTGATCAATATCTAGATCAATCAAATTCGCCCCTTGATCGGCAAACGGGTCCTTACCACCTGTCATCTAACTAAGGTGGGAGGGAGGTGTGTGGGGCGCGGTCACTGAAAAACGTCGCGTGTTAAACGCACCAGTTGCATACACGTATCTAAGCACCTCCCAAGTTAAATGGTGGCATATACCCCGATTCCTCAACAGCCTCGGGTGGAGATCCCGACAATAGGAGATGATGATGATGATCATATACCTCTAGAAGAGACAGATCATCAACAACGGCTAGATTTTGATATCGAGGACCCGTTGGCCGAGGACCAAGTAGCTAAGGATGAAGAAGGGACACTGTCGATGTTGATGGCATTTATGAATATGGCAAACCTGATTCTTGGTGCTGGCATCATTGGTCAACCCTTTGCATTTAAGAATACCGGGCTTATTGGTGGTATCATTAGTACAGTGGTGTTAGTGATCCTTATTGATTGGACATTACAGCTTATTGTCATTAATGCCAATAAATCGGAAACCCACCTGTATCAGGATACGGTATTACGAGTATATGGTAAATTGGGACGGATGGTATTACTTCTTCTGATTTCATGTTTTGCTTATGGAGGATGTATGGCATTTTGTGTGATTATTGGTGATACCATTCCTCATGTATTAAAAGCATTACTTCCTCATGCATTGACTACTGGTCCATTAAAATGGCTCTTTAGTCGTAATGTCATCATTGTATTATTTACCACCTTGATCTCCTATCCATTATCATTGAATCGAGACATTTCCAAATTGGCTAATGCCCTGGGGTTTGCTCTTATTGGTATGGCCACCATTGTTATATTAACTTTGGTTCGAGCTCCATTTGTTGATGATGATTTAAAGGCTCCACTTACCAAACAAGAATGGACAGTTAATTCGCTGATCTTCCAAGGAATCTCGGTGATTTCATTTGCATTGGTATGTCATCATAATACCATCTACATTTATAACTCGCTTAAACGGGCTACCCTTTCCAAATTCTCCAAAATAACCCATTTGGCTTGTTTTATGCTGATGATCTTTTGTGGGGTGATGGCCATCAATGGGTTATTGACGTTTGGTGATAATACTAAAGGTAATTTACTTAATAATTTCCGAAGTGATGATTTTTGGATCAATATCGCCCGGTTTTGTTTTGGTCTCAACATGTTAACTACCTTCCCCTTGGAAATTTATGTGGTAAGGGACGTGGTTAAAGATTTTGTCGTTGAAAAGAATGAAAATGGTGAGACTGGGGGGATTGAAATGTCGACCAAACTGCATTTTATCGTTACTACCATCCTTGTGTTTTCATCAATGTCAGTATCGTTATTTACTTGTAATTTGGGGATTATCCTCGAATTGATTGGTCTGACCCTGGCCAGTTTAATGGCATATATCATCCCGCCATTATGTTACATTAAATTATGCTATGATGAACTCGAAGAAAACCGGGGTCTGATCACCGGCAAATTTTTCCAATTGACCCGAGTGGTTAATCGAAGCTATTTAATTAAAGTATTCCTTCCTAGCATCTCGGTGGTCATCTTTGGCTTTGTGGTGATGATCGTTAGTACCATTGGCTCCATCCTGAATATGGGATCAAATACCTCCCAATGCGTCGATAGTTAAAAGCCACCTCATGTATACCTATACATGAGCAATTTAATTGTCATGTCATTTTGCTACCATCGAGTTCCCCCATTTGCTAGCCATTTGGAGATTTTAACATTTTTCTCAGATGTGAGCAATTAATTTCCGATTTGGTGGTAAACTCACTCATAACTATCAATATATAAATTCATGTTAGAATAAGCGAACAATGGCATTATCAAAACAATGGCCGATATCAAACTGCCAGTGGAGACGATCGAGGATACAAAGCATCCATTTGAAGAGCTGTCGGTGGTGGAATCGATCGATTTATCCATCGATGACCAATCTTACATCTATCAACGGTTTGGTGATGATTTCCCATCATTAACAAAGACTATAACGTCAATGACGCCACAACAAGCTTATATCATCGTTGAAGAAGCCATTGAACAATATAGAAATGATGTGAACATCTTGGATTCCGATTATGCTCTATGGAAACAATTGGTGGCTGATAAAGATGATCTGATTAAGATTATCGTTGAAGCAGTATTAATTAAACATTGGCTGGCATATTCTCAAGTCCGGGCAGTGGTTGATCCTGAAGATCAACATCAACCTTGTGAAACCATCAGAATGTACCTTTGTGGCCTTATCTTTGCTTGTGGGGGGATGGCAGTTGATCAATTCTTTGCTACTCGTCAACCTAGAGTGACATTACAAACGTCTTTAGTCCAAGTATTGATTTACCCTATGGGGAAGTTTTTACAAGTGATTTTACCTAAGATTAAGATCTTGGGATATGACTTAAATCCAGGACCTTGGCTGAGAAAAGAACAAATGCTTGCTACTATCTTTTATTCGGTGATGTATATTTCTTATTCCAATTCAAATATTCATGTCCAGAAATTGGATCGGTTTTATGGTCAACAATGGGTGGATTTTGGGTATATGTTATTATTGACATGGTCTTTACAATTCATGGGGTTTGGTCTTGCTGGATTAGTTCGTACCTTTGCTATTAATCCTCCAGAAGCGTTATGGCCTGAAGTGATGAATACTTTGGCCTTAAATAAGGCATTATTGAAACCTGAGAAGCGGGAAAACATTAATGGATGGACGATTACTCGATACCGGTTTTTCTTTTATTGTTTTGTCATTTTCTTCATCTATCAATGGTTACCCACTTATATCATGCCGTTTCTTTCGGCATTTTCATGGATTACCTGGATTTCACCTCGGAATCTCAATTTAGAAGCCGTGTGTGGGTTTTTCGGTGGTATGGGGTTTAATCCCATCCCTTCATTTGATCCTAATGTCATTGGTCCTTCTAATTTATTCGTTCCCTTGGTTTATGGCGTGGGAACTTATGTCTTTTCCGTGGTGGCAGCATTGATCGTCATTGGTATCTATTTCTCCAATCATAAGTGGACAAAGTATATCCCCATCTTTTCAAATCAAGTATTTGATAATAAGGGTCAAGTGTATAACGTGAGAAAAGTATTGGTACCCAATTCTACCAGTTTTGTCAATGACAAATATCAAAAGTATGGTCCACCATTTTTATCCGCCGGTCAATTGGTTAGTTATGCTGGAGAGTTTTTACTTTACCCATTTATGTTCTTTTATGAACTGATTATTCATTGGCAATCCCTTAAGAGGGCATTTAAAATGCTTATTACTCGAGTGGATGATAATGATGATGTGTTCTCTAAGGATAGTCAACGGTACAAAACAGTACCTATTTGGTGGTATATTGGTACATTATTATTATCAATCATGTTTGGGATTATCTGTTTGGAATATTACCCTACTGATGTCCTGTGTTGGGTGATCTTTTTCTGTTTAGGTCTTTCGATGATATTCTTGGTACCATTGATTGCCATTAGATCAAGAACCACTTTTCAAACCACTCTTTTGTTATTGGTACAAATTGTCATTGGTTATGCCATCCCTGGTAATGGTAATGCTGTTAATATCGCCAAAGCATATGGGGTATCCATTGATAATCAAACTATGGCATTTGTATTAGGTCAAAAGCAAGGTCATTATCTTAGAATCCCCCCCAGACTGGTATTCCGGGCACAAATGGTATCGGTATTGCTCACCACCTTTGTTCAATTGGGGATTATGGAATTTCAACTCAATGGTGGTATTAAGGATTATTGTTCTCCAACAAATAAGCAAAACTTTACTTGTCCTTATATCAATACCTTCTTTTCCCAATCGATTCAATTTGGGGTTATTGGCCCCAAGAGAATGTTTAAGTTGTATCCAATGTTACCCTGGATGTTCCTCCTTGGGTTTGGTTTGGTATTCCCGGCGGTGGCCATTAAGTTCTACCTTATGAAGCGTCACCAGACATTATCGAGATATTTCCAACCTACGGTATGGATTGGGGCAGTGGGGGCGTTCTCCCCTCCCATGTCGTTGGGGTATAAGACCATGGGATTCTATGTTAATGTCATTTCCATGGGATACGTGTTTAAACGGTATAATGCCTGGTGGTCAAAGTATGTCTATCTTTTAAATGATGGGATCATTGCTGGGTATGCCTTGGCGACGTTTTTGGTATTCTTTTGTCTCCAATATCATGGAGTAACGTTGAAATGGTGGGGGACCACCGTGACTAGACAAGCGCTAGAAGGTCGTCCCATGGCCCATTTAAATGCCACCAGAAATGCTCCCGATGGATACTTTGGTCCTCGGTTTGGCCATTTGCCTTGAAATGAATAATGCTAGTAAAAATTGTAAATAATAAATAAATAGATGTATGCAAAATGATATTAGTCGTCATCGGAGTCGCTTTCAATCAACACTTTGCGACGTTTAACTCGGGATCCATTTGTAACTCGAGGGGATCCATTTGTAACTCGAGGTGACCCATTTGGTGACCCATTTGGTGACCCATTTGGTGACCCATTTGGTGACCCATTTGGTGACCCATTTGGTGACCCATTTGGTGACCCATTTGGTGACCCATTTGGTGACCCATTTGGAGACAATGTAGGCGATGAAGTAGAAGATGGGCCAGGGGAAGGGTCAATGGCATCAGTAACGCTTGCAGACCTTTCTTCACTATCCTTTCTTAAAAGCCCATTATCAGCAAGAACCCCAATCATCTCATTATCCCCTCCCTTTAACCTCAGCCAGGCCTTCTTAAACTTATTCAATTGTTCAGGATTAACAATCCCCCCAGTCTCTTCAAGCATTCTTCGTAATCGTTCTTCTCGTTGGTAAAATTCATCATCAGACTCATCATCACTATCTCGAACAAATTCACTCAGTTTGATATGTAATTGTTCAATAAATGATGATGGAACCCGACGACGAGGACCTTCTTCCTGAGGTTGGGTTGATCTCCGTTTGCGAGTGGTGGTAGTAGGGTTCATTGCTTGCTCCAATTCATCAAGATGATCCAAATTAGTTCGTTCTTGAGAATGTCCTTGTCCTGGTCCAAGGGCAAGGGCAGCATCAAGACCATCATCGAATTCATCATCAAATTCATCATCATCAAACCCATCATCTCCAACCCGGAAGAAGTATGCTGCTTCGGTATTCTGATCAAATGGCTCTCGGATATCTTTCCATTGTTTGATCAAATCAACACATTTACTTAAATGGTCGGTGGTTACCTGTTTAGGTAATTTACATGGTTGTTCAACGATGATGGGGAGGGTAAACCCAACCACTTCCAATAGCTTTCTAAAATAGCCATTAACAATCACAAGTCGACGGTATTTAGCAACGACATGAAGGTCGAAATCATGAAGGTTGGATTCACCATCTAAAGCACGTTCACCAATGATGGTGATTAAAATATCAATAAACCATTGAATAAGCTCCAATCTCCCTTGATCCTTTAATACTTCAACCAAAAGCCTGATTCGAGTGGAGAAATCAAAATCCCGAATGAATTGTAATGATTTGGCCAATTTGGCCACCAGCTTCCCCTTGGCAGTCTTTTGGTATAATTCACCACTATTAAGGAATACCCGACAATCGACTTCTTCAAACCGGTTGAATAAAACTTCGATAGCAGTGGGGAATCTCGTGAATGCCTGTTTGAACTTTTTCATAAAGTAATAAACAAATTCATCCACAGGACGCTTTAATTCCAGCAGTCGAGGTAACCACAGTTGAAGTTGATATAACGTATTCATCAAATCAAGACGGAATAATGCCAGGTAATCTTTCCGTCCGACAAATACTCGATGAAAGTATTTGAGACATTTGGAGATTTCATCGGCCCGAAGATCACTATATCGTTTCAAGAGTTCGACATGAGCCAGAATGGTTCCTTCATGGAAAAACTTGATTTCGGTGGCTTGATAATCCAATTGACGGTCTTGAGTTAATTGCTGAGCCCGTTCTTCCAATTCCTCATCGATATCATCATCTTCAGCATCGAGTAAATCACGAATGGCAAAATCCCGATCTTCTCCCGCTGGCGGAGCAGGTTTGCGTTTAACTTTCCGTTTATGTTGGACATAAAGCTTGATATCTTCATTAGCAAACGCTTCAAACCCCTTAAGAATGATATGAACCATGGTGACAGCTTTTGAAAGATATTCTGGCGAATGTTTGGCGGCAGTTCTTGGGATATGAACCAAGATTTGTAAGAAATCATGGAACCCAAATAACTTTCGAATGATCCCTTCGGCCATATCTCTATCAACATCATTGATTTCATCCGTCCGTTTAAATAACTCGGTAGCAATGGTAATTAACTCATTAAAACAAGCAATGGCCCCATGGACAGCCCCCCATCGTTTTCGTTCATAAGATACCCGGAAATAATTGATGATTAAAATGAAAACGATCTCCCCCATCCCTGCACCAACAGCCCCATAATCATGGGCATTGCCTTCACGAATTTCACTTCTTTGAAAAGTGAAAAACCATGCCAAGGTGACAAAGTAAGCCGCTTTTTCATATTCATCCACGGTATCCAATTCAAGCGCTCCCGAGTATACCGAAGCCACTTGATTCATAAGATTATTATAAGATCCCGATTGAAGTAATGAGATGACGAAATCTCTCAATAAACCAACGGCGGTAGAATTGATGGCCACAGGGGTGGTATTGGCGGTATATTCATCGGCATCTGCCCGAAATTGAGTCCGATCTCTCCATCGTTTGCTAGCATCGATCTGATATAATGAATAGGAAGTATCTTTAAGGGCCCGTTGACCACTAACGACATAATTGGCATTGGGATGACGAATGGTGACCATGGTACCAAACCTTCCATGTCGACTCAGTAACAGCTTTTGTTGAGCCTTTTTAAGTAATGTTTCTTTGGCTAAAAGATCTGCCAATCCATCGGTGGCTGCCGCTTTTGGTTGAACCGACTTATTCAGCGACGATACCAAGTTGGCATCCAACCCCTTTGTTAATAAATAAATGCATTCAACCAAGGGAGGACCATAGATATCACGATCAAATTCCCCACCCAACCCTGAAGCCACTGTTTCAAGTAATTGGAATACTTTATTTTTGGCAAATGCCGTCACCACCGCTGTATGGCCGACATCTTCACTGGTAACCCCAGGAGGAAAACTACCATCAACATCAGACATGGTATTAGATTTTGAAGTTGTCTGAGGAGCAGGGGTAATGGCAATGACGTTTCTAATGAATAATACCACCAAATTCACCAAAGCAGTTTCTCGAGGGTCTCGATCTCGTTGAGATTTAGCAATAACTGGAAGTACCAATCGAATCACCGCCTTTAACACTTTCCCCTTGCGATAATTAAGAATGGCCTTTTTATAACCCAATTGAGCCTTTTTAATTTGAGGATATTGAAGTCTCAGAGGATGAGTGACATCAGGGATGAGATGAGGAGGCCATGTTAGAAGCACAAGAAGTTCTAAACATCCCAGCATCAACTTTTCGGTAGTATTAACATTGGTGATGGTGGTATGACTATGATTATCTTCATCCCATTGCACTAACATCACGAGTAATTCATCAGTGACTAACCCAGTATGAGCACAAGCCAAAGCGACATCAAAGGTGGAATTCTTTTCATCAACAGCTTTAAGCCATCGTTTAATATCTTTAAGTACGACAATGGCATCATGACCGGGGACATATCTCCCTTTACCATCGACACCCCCAAGGGACAGGGTTAATACTGAGATATGAGCAGTAATCAATTCACCATACCCGAATTGAGGAAGCTGCGGCACCGATGTTTGGCTGGGTGGAGGTGATGTTGATGAAAGTTTGCCATGATTCGATTTAATATCATCATTAACGATGAAATCATTCTCGAGTTCCTCGGCCAAGTCAAGATCACTCATTACGCGCGTCGCACCAGATGTGAAGACGCGTTTGGTTTTTCCATCACTTTACTAGTACAGGCAAGAGTGAAGAGTGAGGGTATGGTGGATTGTGTGCAGGAGGGATTTTCTCTCCCCTAGATGACAGATTAATATGGTAACTAAATGGTACGTTTGTGTAATTATAGTTTAGACCAGGTTTCACATGGGTTTTAATGAAAATATTACTCACCATACCACCTACATGGCTTCAAGGGGGTCCTAAGGATGATGGGGGGGTTGTAGGGACTCTGGGGTAAACACGAACTCGGGGGGTTTGTTTAGGGTTATTTTATTATCATGTAAATGCTTACCCCGTGTTAATAGATCGTTAGCATGCGAGACATATTTCAGATGTATAAGCGTATTTAGAGTGGGGATGAGGGGTAGGGTCGATTCCGAGATTTCCTATTTAAAAATGGTAAATTGACCAATGGGAGGGAATATAATGATGGAGTAATATGGGATTATTTTTTTTCCTGGTGATTTAACCTCCACCACCCGATGGTTCCTTTAATGAGTGTCTTCATTCCCCTCGAACGATAATCACATGCACTGATATGGCCGTTTTTTATTGGGAGTATACGGGCTCCTAACAGGGAACATTTTCCCACGGGCTTCGAACCTAGGAGGGGTCGTGTAAAATGAAAATAAATGAAAGTATCAGAAGAAAGACTCAATAACCATAAGGTAGAATAAAATTTAAAAAATCGGTCATTCACTAAAATTAAATGGCGTCATCAATCTCAATCATCAATATCTCAACCATAGTCATCATCCCTATACCACTCAGCCAACCCCGCTCTCGTTAACATCCCTCCCCCACTCTCTAAGATAAAAATTCCCCCAGATTTCTAATTTAACCTGGTGACTGCATGTTAGCATGGATAAAACCTTCACATAGAACAAATCACATGGTAATCAAAATAAGAGGGGGGCAACTAACAGGAAACAAACTAAACCAACACCAACCATTGCAATCGCATCGTTAACTTGGATTAACCATTGGTGTCCCTTTGCCCACCACCATGGAATTACCCTATAGAAAACGGAACCGGGTGCCGGCACTGTGTCAAGTATGTCGGAAACGAAAATCAAAATGCGATCGAGTAAAACCAGTATGTGGTCTGTGTAAGAAGAAGCTGGTATCCCATCTTTGTTATTATGAAGCTGATGCTAAGGAACCTTCCAATCATATTACTTATGTTCAACCATTACCTGAACCTTCAGGGGGGTTACCTCCTCAATCGATGCCACCATTACCTCAACAACATCAACAACCACCATTACAAACGGAATTCTCCCAATTTATCCCCGATGCCAATCTAGCTTCCCCTTCAGTATTGGCATCATCTCCTCCTCATCATGTTCATCAACATACTCCCCATCATCATCATCATCATCCTCCTCCTCATCCTCAACAACAACAACAACAACAACAACCCCCTCAACCACCACCACCACCTCCACCAACGGGCCCTTCAAATCAAGATCAAGATTTGTCATTATTCCAAATGTCTCCTCAACCCCTTCCATTACCTCCATTCCATCAACGACATCTGAGTACTACTACCCTATCTACTCCCCCAGCAAAACCTCAAACATTTGTTAGCATCCCTTTGGGACCAACAACGATATTACAAGTGAATAAAGCCGATGAAATCACCACCTTTGATAACGCCCTGTTTTCCCTTTCCACCGAAGGACCTTGGGCAAGTCAAAATGGGGTATTACTGTATGTTGGTCTCACCAAATCCGACCCTTTCCTTAAAGTATTACGAAATTATACTTTACATTTATTTAAAAGTGGAGAAATATCAAAATTCTTAAAGCCTCCCCCAAGGCCAAAACGTCGACAAATCATGCTGGCGTCTCAACTGCCTACAACATTAAAACGGGCGAAAACCGATAAACTACTGCCGAATAGTCTGGATACTACCGGCACTTCCACCACCATCATCGAAGTTAATGATCCTGACCCCGGTCAAGAAGATGGTCTCATCATTCAACGAATCATCAAGGAAGAATCAGAAGTGGAATTGGCAAAGGATGACGATTCCCCTACCCCACTCGAAACACCAAAACCTCCACAACAATCATCAACTCAATCATCATCAACACCATTGGTGCAATTGGATGGACTTAAATTCATCCAATCAAGACAAGATTTATACACGGCAATATCCAAAATCGTCCTCGGCATCCTCCCGGATAAATTGAACTTATTCATGCTTTTTTGTCGGTTTTTCAAATATGTGCATCATTTCGTCCCCGTCATCGAAGAGAAACAATTATTGGCCGATGCTGAAGCCCTCTTTGGTCTGTTCCCCAATTTCTCTCGGGAAAGATATCAGGATATCATCATTGAACTGGATGCTGATTTGATGAATCTTTCAATATTCCTCGTGGTGATTCGTTTGGGGTATATGCTGCTTTTACATCTTAATACCGTCGATCATGATGAAGATGAAAAATCAATGATTAGACATATGAGAAAGACTAGTGATGGTGATTATTTAAAGATCGTCACCGCTTGTATCCAGGAGTTCCTCATTGGCCTGAGTTCACTGTTAAATTTGGTGCAACTGCTCGTCCTAATCCATTATTATCGTCTGGTGATTCCTCATGATTGTTTTGGCCTTAGTGCTTCCGATGGGAATAACTTATTTGCCGCCATTGTTCGTCATGCCATTTGTATTGGTCTTAATCGAGATCCAGAAAAGTATTTGGCTCATGATACCATCAGGAACAAATCGCAACTTTTCAATCGTTGGCGGGCGCTTTGGCATCATATCGTGTCTGCTGATGCTTTCCAAGCCGTCCATTCGGGGTTATCTCCAGTGGTTCCATCATTGGATATCGCCGATACTCAATATCCCGTGTTTACTGACGTGGGCGGTACCGTTAATCAATTGGCAGATATGACCCGTAAAGTCGCCGTTCATTATCGTAATATCGCTAAATTGGTGGCGGATATCCAACATAAACCAAAAGTGGTCGACGTCCTCACCGAATCCATCGCCCTTGAGAAGCTCTTCTTTGAATTGTTTGGTAAAGACTTCTTTCGGGATTGCATTTGTAAACTGGCTCAACAACCAACTCCGGAAGTGGGGACACCGGAACATGAAGAGGAATTTACCAAGGTGATCAAATACATTGTGTTTATCCATTTGCGTACCAACCTCCTGTGTATGTATTATATGCTTGCCCTCCATTATGAAAATGTTGGTGATGATGCCGGAATGGAAACAGGGTTGGGATTATTCAAGATTTGGGTGAAGCTGGTGGTACAATTGGTCTACATTATGCTGTTTGTCATTGAAAATAGCATCAAGGTATTTGGAAGGAATTATGATTACTTTATCATCTCCGCCAATGAACGGTGTATGGTAAAGAACCATGCTTTCCTCACATCATTCTTTGTCCGGTTATTACACCATCGCATGGAGCTCTCATTGAAAGTCAACCAGGATGCCAAATTTAATAATCGACTCGAAATCGTCGATCGATTCTTCTCATTGGTGGTGATGGAACTGGAGTTATTCATTGGCAGTTTCCGCAAACTCTCACAATATTACCTTCAACTGTGGAAAGTCCACCTCATGAGTCTGATGGTGATTAAACAATGTCGGGAAAACCCCACGTTATTCTTCAAGGGATTAAATGATCCCAAATTCTTCCATTCGGGCACTAATACCTTGGATTATTTCACCAATAATGAAATGGAAATGTTGTGTAACTTGTGTGAAGAATTCCGGCTAGCAAAGGATGAAAATGCCCGAAGCCAAGGGGTATTAGTGGGTAATTATCGTCCAGGACAATTTAATGGTGATTCAATGTCGAAAAAACCATCGGTTTCATCGCCAGGAGCAATGCTGTTGGGAGGACAATCGGAATCAACCAGTACCAATAGTTTCAGTCCCCTGTTTGGCCATCCTCATCATGAAGATCCTCCTACGGGGGCTAGTCAAGTACTGGCGATTCTTGATGGTATATCGGCGGCGATGGATTCCTCCAAGTTTAGTGGTAATGGTGGGTCATCGCTGATGTTTGAAGATAACCCCAATGTCGATCTTATTAAGTTATTTGAGATGTATTCGGGGATGGAAGGCACTGATGTATGATGTTTATAGAAAACCAATTGGTATAGACTGGTTGTAATAGATATGTATGCATGATTATTCGATAGTACAATGCAATGGCTAGCTCGTGGAGTGCGCCATTGCGCCAATCAACTCCTTCTATAGCTCAGCTGGTAGAGCATGAGACTGTAAGCGTTATAGGTATCTCAGGGTCCCGTGTTCGACTCACGGTGGAAGGATGATCTTTTTTATCTTTTTACTACATTAGCATTTGGTTAGATCTTTAGGTTTAAGATGACACTAACGGTTTATGTCGAATTCCACCTCGAAATGATGATGAGTTAAATTGATGGGAAAGTGACGTTGGTGTTATTGATGGTGATGATTATTTTTATATCCCATTTTTACGGTCTCTACGTTGGTTGTATTGGCACCCATGTTATCTTCAATGGCATCTGGTAGGTTTTCAGGGTAGGCTGACGAGGTATGGTAGGATCTCATCTGGTATGTACACCCGTGACGATGGTCGATGAAATTGATACTAATCACTAGGTCGATATTACATAATAATCTAATCTCTTTAATCATGGTTTACCTGGTAATTACTCTCTATACTAGATATTGTCCTGTACACACATCATCGCACTTGGTAGTCTTTGAGGTGAACCAATGAGTGCGACAACCCTAATGCTACTAGTACATAAGACGCCATGTCAATATCTACATTGATGAGGCCCGAGGTAGAGGGTGGTGTCGGCTTCTATATCCGTCAGGGTATATAAGTGGGATGATCTACAATGGTTCTAGTAAACAGTTTTGATCTTCTAAAAGGGAATAACTAAGTACCTTCGGATTGGGACACCTTATATAGTGTTACGTAATCATCCGCACTACAGATTCATTAGGTTTCACCTTAGTCTATGTGGTGAACAAATGAGTGCGACACCACAGTACTTTACAGTCTTAACATATACCCCAAAGAGTTACAATGATCAATTGACACAAGGATTATTATCGTTGTGATTTCATCAATTATCACCTGGACTTTGATTAAAGATGATCAGGATATCACAAAGGTGTTAGGTTTATGGAAACGTGGATATGAACCTTTAGTGCTATAGTTAACCATCTCTTCCAATGAGATAGGAATAAGTATGCCGCATTGAACGTGACTGGAGTAACCATTATGATCCTGCTTGCCAACTACAAACCTACTAGACATTGTGGTGACATCCCATACTAGCCCAAGTCATTATCTGAGAACATAGTCCCAATGTCAAATATGATCTACCATGTTGTGGAACCCCATGAATTACAATGAGTTTCGCCTTTTCAGAGTACTATATCAACGGAAACTACTGCCATTGCTCCAATGGTTACACTCTACGCCTTATTAATGACACTACCAGTCAATGAGACCACCTACGGTTGTCGTTCGTGATCTATCTAGACTTTTCCAGGGTTTCTATTAGTATATCACTATATTACACTTGATTGATCAATTCACCAATCTGATGCTCATCGCTTACCCACACAGCTCCAACTAGACCATTTTGATGTCACCATCTCGATTTGTCTTTTTGTTCCCATATCGCCACCTTCCGTCTATATGATGTCCACATCTCGATATATCCCCTTTTTCTAGACCACCGTTACTGGATAGAACCATGCCCCAGTTGTTTAACTACTCTGATCTACCCCAATCGATACATAACGGTTACTGCGTTGAATTTCGGTTCATTAACCTCATCTCCACCGTAACTTTGTGTTGGGCACGGTTAAGAGCACCCTAGACTCGTAGATAGTGGATCCCAACAAAAATATCTTAGAATTGGTCTGGCCATCGATACGTAAACCATAGTGGGTTTTTACGAAGAAATCATCGGTAGTTACAATTGATGGTGGACGGGGTTCATAACCCTTCTATAGCTCAGCTGGTAGAGCATGAGACTGTAAGCGTTTCGAGTCATCTCAGGGTCCCGTGTTCGACTCACGGTGGAAGGAAAATTATATCTTTTTTAATGGTCAAATTCCAATTGGCTAATGATAAACGCCACTTTCTTATCACGAGTTTTTACACCAACGATTTCACATAATAAACGTGACATAGACACCGGTATACTCAAAACGAGGTCTCCAGGGATCATAACCCTTCTATAGCTCAGCTGGTAGAGCATGAGACTGTAAGCGTTTATAAGTGATCTCAGGGTCCCGTGTTCGACTCACGGTGGAAGGATTCTTTTTTGTATTGTAGATAATGTTCAACATGTTGATTAATTCCACCGGCAATTTTCTTCTCCGGATCCCGCCCCAGGGATCATAACCCACATAATAAACACCCCAAAGCGCCCAGTGGAATAGTCACTGTTAGTAATAAAGCGTCCAGTGGAATAGTCACTGTGTTTCTAATATTACATTGTTGAAATAACCTTTCTATTTCCTAACCTAACCCATAAAAATAATCATATATCCGAATACCTCCGTTTCAATTGAGGTGATAATGTAACAGTAAACCCCTTTGGTTGTGACTTTGTCGGGCCTCTATACTCATGTAATTCATCGTGGTGTTCACCATCTTCATCATCATCATCTTCTTCGTCATCATCTTCATCAAATGAATCGATATCGATATCTTCATCTTCTGGAGACGCTCGAATATAAACGACATTTGACCCTGGTTCCAGAGGCAAGTTTTTCCCCATTAAATCAATCAATTGGCTATAGTACAAGTCCAATACATCTTTAGCATCCCGAATACTACCACCATTTTCTGATTGTTTCACTGGGATACACCGCCAATCTACTCGAGCCAAAAAATCCAATTCAAGACAATTTAATTCACCAATGGCCACCCCACCAACTTTAGCATAATGCTCATTGGTATAAAAGTAATCTTCCATCAGTTTTTGAGCAATCATTGTCGCCACGAGTAAAAACCGATGCACCGTCCATGAATTCAAGGTGAAGAAGGGTTGATATTGATGAGATAATGAATCAATATAATAAATCATCGTTAATAACGTCGCCGGGTTTAAATTATTAAATTTCACCAACCGACCCAAATATTTCGCCGTTGATATCGATGGTGGCAGTCTCAGATGATATCGAGTTAATAATTGATTAGTGATGGTTTGAGTTTCTGGTCTTGGGGCTCTGATCTCCACTGGTACCAGTTTATCATTAACTTTAATCAACAGGGTTAACATTCTTCCAATTAATGATATCAAATCATCGATGGGACATGCCATGAAATTAAATGGAAGGGTGGTGATAACTGGAGCTTTTGGTGATTGAGGAGGGGGATTAATCGATGATTTTGTTGTCGTTGGTGGTGGTGGTGGTGGTGGTGATACTAATATTGGAGCATCGACGACATGATGTTGTTTGACCCGATGATGGTACTTATTATACGGGGACGGTTTTCGATGATGATGACTGAAATATTCCTTTGGAGTTGATTTGACGATATATTGGGAGATAAAGTCATAATCTCGTTTAAGGCAGTTTTTTAGGACCAACTCGCCTGAAGCCATGGCCATGGGATAATTTGGTTTAACATATTGACTCAACACTGGATCCAAGGGACGAGGGGATTTATATGATGACTGGGAATGAGATGATGATACCAGTGATCTCACTGACCCCGTCAGCGAAGATGAAGGTAATAACGGTGCCAGCGGCGTCTTGGGGGAGATTCGATTATATAATGAATCGGTGGGGGAAGGGATTGGAGTTGATATCTGGATCAAACTCATTATTTAAATAACGATGGATTTAATCACCCATGGAGAGGGGGGTTTCAACCGGTTGTGTATGTCTAAACTCAACAAAGACAGAGACCCGTTAATGATGGTTGGCCCAAATGGTGGTGGCACTGATGGATGTAATAGGTTTTTTCAAAGTGAGGTGATGGTGATATCGGTCAATAGGAGGGGGTTGGCGATGAGATGATTTGGCACGACGATGCAATCGGAAATGATGGTGACGGGGGGTTTTGATTATATATATTTTTATTTTTATGCGTCACCACCATTGGCGGTTGCCATTGATAATAAACCTTGATTACTTCTTTCGGTTATGTGCAGGTGGCACCACGGGAAAATCCTCCACTCGATCTGCAGGTTATATGAGCCACCACGTGCTCAAGCGGGGGTTAAACCTGGGACAAAGGATAACCTTTTTCGTTGGTAGATTTGGTATAAATAGGATGAACACAGAGTTAATTTGTATTTAGTATTCATGACACTTTTTGGTATAGTTATTGATGGTATATCTCTCTAGATATAAATGATTCATTAATAAAAAAAGAAACCGTTAATGAATTTATTAACGAAACGACAACTAAAAAAAAAAAAAATATTTCATTCATCCATTTAATCAGATAACATACTGTATAATAATGGCAACTATAATCTGGATTGACCCCCCGGTTGCGAGCTCACATGCCCCCCATCCATGACCCACGTTGTCCCACTGATTACAATGACGAATGTTTCATTTACTGATGTGGCAATAGCGCAATTGATACCATTCACGGTACAAAATTTAACCAATCTAGAATGTTAACGTCACCATGGTATAAAAAAATATTATCCTTATAGCAATATCCCCCACCGGAAAAAAACAAAAAAAAAAAAAAAGAAAAATTTCAAAAAAGAATGATGGGAAATGTTTTATCAACGGTCATCCACCAACGTGGCCATCACCTTGCTCGAACTTTATCGTCATTGAATCTACAAATTAGGAAAAGTAATGATGAATGGTGGGTGACGACGGAAATACCGCATGATTTCGGAGTTAGTTACCACATTTCCCCGAACCGTGGTCAAAGAGGGGCAATCCCCACCAATGGATGATGTGATGAATTGGCTGCAAATCATCACATTAACAAAAATGGATAACCACTCACGTGAGAGTGTATCACGTGACAAACATCACATGACCAATCCTTTTCTTTTACATCGTGTGTGAGTACCTGTATATTGACGATGCTCACCAAAACATCCACAAATATCACCCTCCCCGATCTCTCCCTATCATCATGAACCTACCAGATTACTTGGAGGAAGGTAAGTACTTGATCAACAATACAATTGATAAGATATTAACTAATTATAGACTTTGATCCCAGTTCGAAAAAGGTGGTGGAATTACGGGATATCCTACATCAGAACCAAGTGAGATACCCATCGTCAGCCAAAAAACATGATCTCATCAAATTGTTTAATGATGAAGTGGAACCCAAAATCGATCAATTACGTCAACAATTCATCGATAATAATTCAAAACAATCATCACCATCGCCTCAGGAAGAATTTGAATCGAAACCATTACCGAAAAAGCGGAAACATCAACTGGATTCAGAACCAAAACAACGGAAAAAGTCCACTAAAGTTGATCGACCCCTGGAATTTAATTTTGAATCGAGTGAAGAAGAATTATTGGAAATGATCGATGATTTCACCAAATCGAAACCGAAAAAGAAATCATCGATTAAAGTTGAAAAACCAAAGAAGAAAAAGGTCACCAAATTGACGGTTAATGAACAACCACCACCACCTCCAGTGGATAAACCTTTGGAACAAGAAATTGCTGATTTTGATCAAGGAAGAAATGAGATCATGTCACCATCATCTCAACCTAATAATGATGTGATGAAGGAAATACCAGTACTTGTTCCAAAATCAAGGAATACCACGATACCATTAAATATTCAACCTGAAGTGACCCCTGAAGTGACCCCTGAAGTGACTCAAGTGAAACCTGAAGTTTATCCTCAACTGCCAGCCATCAAACTTACGCCAAAGCCGAGATTAATGCTGATTAATGTGGTTATATCAGATTCCGATTCCGATTCCGATTTAGATGATGACCATATTGAAGATATTAACGTGTCAAAGGTTAGTACTGGCAGTGAAACAATTAATAAAGCAAAGGGGATGGTGACCAAGAGGACAATTTCAAGTGCAAAGAGTACTCCAAAGAAGGGACAGACTGTGACCACCAAAGTTGATACCCCAAAGATTGCTACTCCAAAGATTGATACCCCAAAGATTGCTACCCCTAAAGGAACTAAGGATACCCCGAAAGCGACCAAAGCGACCAAATCAACTCCCAAATCAACTACCAAATCAACCCTCAAAGCAACTCCTAAAGCAACTCCCAAAGCTACCCTCAAATCAACTCCCAAATCAACTACCAAAGCTACTCCCAAGGCGACCACCAAAGTTAAAAGTGCAACCCCGAAGAAAACACCAAAAGGTGCCCCCAAAACATCCAAAGTTACGAATAATACCCCCACCCCTCAATCATCTACACTTACTGAAGATAGTGATTTTGAATACGATTCCGAAATTGACTCCGATACTGAAGATTCGCCATCGAGATCTCGCATCATTCCTTACATCTTCACCACATTGATTTGGGGTACCATCGTTCTCCTCTCTTTCTTTGGCTTTTGGTACCGTCAACAATTATTCATTGTCGGATACTGTGGATCAGAACAAAATGTCGACACTTTTGAAACTAGTCAAACCCCAGCCATCCGTCAACTTGGACATTGGATGGATGAAAACCTCCGTCCCCAATGTGTTCCTTGTCCCCAACATGCGAGATGTTTTGCCAATCTTAAACTTGGATGCTTTGAAGACTTCATCGAGTATTCCCCTTGGAATAACTGGTTAATCCCAACCAATAAGAAATGTGTGCCTGATTCCAAACGAGCATTAAAACTCGAACTCATGATTGAAAATGCCAAAGATTTACTTCGGGAAAAGAATGCTCGTCGATGCTGTGGCAAATCGACCGATGACGCCGACGCCGGGATTTCTGTGGAGAATTTACACGATTTCTTACTCGAATTAAAGGCTCCGTATATTTCCATCGAAGAGTTTGAAGAATTATGGCAAAGGTCATTGGTTGAATTACAAAAGGAACCAGAAATAATTGTAAGGCAAGTATATCAGGATCAGCTTGGTTCTGAAGACATTGAAACATCAATTACTAACCAACAGAAAGGATATTCAACCGATGGTTCCTCAAGGTCTCATCGCATTGACTCTCCTGACCAAGACGAGAACTTGGAGCAAAAGAACCCGTTTCTTCGATCGACGTCCTTATCCAACCTCTCTCTTAGATGCCAGTTTAGAAACAGCATCCTTGGACTGATTGCCAAATACCAACGACCAATGATAATGTTGGTAATTATGGTTATCATTGTTCAAGTGCTAAAGTATAAATTAGCTCAATATAAACAGCAAAAGCAAAAGATCGAGGTGATTTATAAGGATGTCATCAAACGGTTGCATAAACAAGCGGTTCAGGCAAAACTGGGAGGATTACCATATATTGGTCTGATTCATTTAAGAGATATCATCTTGGGTAATGAACATGATCTTAACCGTCGAGTTGGGTTATGGAATAAAGTGGTACCAAAAGTCGAATCCAATACTAACATTGCCTCGAAAGTAATTGAAGACCATGGGGAAATCTTTAAGGTTTGGCAATGGATCAGTGATGTCGATAATATTGATAACCAATGGGTATCACCAAAACTGAAACTGCATCAATGACTCCAGCATTACCATTTCATTTCGTCGTTATTAATCTATTTACAAGTGATCCTTTTTTTGTTTGGCTAATACCCCCTCTCCATGACATACCTCTTATAATCTCTTCTTCTAATCTTACCCGCATGGTTGATTTGAGCTCTCTTTGCAATTTGTCGAACGGTATGGGCAATGGTGGTATTATCCACTTCAACTGCTGCCCGATGCAAATGAACTAATTGAGCCCATGTCCATTTGAATTGATATTCAGTACTGACTAAGATGGCTAAGGCATCCTCCAATAAGTTCATCTTTACCAAGGCAAAGATCATGGCATTGGCAAATTGAAAGTCTTGAGTATCCTTTTCATTTCTTGATAATGACTTGAAGGCATCAGTCTTTCGGAATTCCCCTCTTTCAGTCCATATTTGTTGAGCAAATGGATAATTTTTATGAGTACCAGCAGCTTTAAGGGCAATCATATAAGTTATTGATGATCTTGGTACTTTTGACGATGATTGTAAATGGTCAAGTTGAGATAAAATTGGTGAAGATACCAATGAAGAAGAAGAAGAAGATTGCTGTTGATCTGGTTCTTCTGGTTCTTCTGGCTGTTCTTCTGGTTCTTCAATAATAACCCTAGTCGAAGGTTTACCATCGAAAAATGTCGTTTGATTATACCGATTGATGAAATCATCCATCAGACCAATTTCCGAAGCAATATTAAGATAACTCATGGCATTATCATGAGTAATAAAGTCCCGATTCGACATCAAATGGTACCCCCAGATCGCACTAGATTCTGCCATCACTTCAGCAGCATTGGCAAGGTCTTGCTTTGGTAAAAATGGCATACACCCTCCATTGACGATATCCAGATCTCCCAATACATTCTTGCGGAAAATCCGACCATTTTCCAGGGCTAATACTGAAGGTAATTCAAGTACTTGATGATATTTACTATAAGCAACCATCAAAAACCCAAACAGTCTTGAAGTCATCAGATTGGTGGCCATTAACTTGGCATATAACCCTCTAGCCAATGCCAAATCACCATCCTTGGCTGCCAAATAAATCATATACTCATATGATGCCAATTCCGGTTCCCATCCTTGTTTATAAATCTCAAACATGAATTCCCATGCCTTGGATTTTAATTGAGGTCTCAGAGAACACCCTCTAGCAAGTGCCACCATAATCTTTTGATTAACTGCCACTGAATCATTAATCATCTCTTGATATAAATCAATGGCCTTTTCCACCCCATCATGATTGATATGACTAACAATGATATCTTGATAAGCTTGAGTTCCAGGACTGGTTTGTTGAGACATGAATTTCATGGTATCAAAGATTTCTACCGCTTGTTTATGATTCTTAGCTCGATAAACCATGGTGGATAATACATTAGAAAACACCTTTGCCGTGGGTTTGATGCCATGTTGTTTCAATTCTTCTAATATCGAGTTAAGTTGATCGATATTATTATTCTTACCATAAGCAATGATTAATGTCTCATATAAATCGACGGATAATGGGTTAGTACCCGCCAATGACCTTATTTTATCAAGGTATTTTGTCTCAATTAATGACATCGTTTGTGGAGTGACCGTTGGACCCGTAGCAAGAGCTTTAATGAAACAAGTCATTACTTTGGAATTAGGAATGATCCCTGCTTGTTCATACATCGATTCAATTTCTCCAATTAATGGTTTTAATTGTTTACTTGGGATGGTTCTCACAAACCCATTTGCCAGATGAGCATTGATATCTTCAAACCCACCACTTTTCTGTAATTGGGATACCACCATTGACCAATTTTGTTGATGTTTATTTACAAGGAATCGAAGAGAATCACCTAATCGGGTTTCAATCTCTTCAGGGAGGGATACCAGTGATACCATGATATCAGGGTTGGTTAATGATGATGATGATGATGATGATGATGGAGGCATCTTTAATGATTGAAGTTTATCCTTCATTTCCTCTTTAACTTGGTTTTCTTTAATATGACGTTGAATCTGGGAAGTCATTCGTTTAAGTTCCACGAGTCGTTCCTGATACCTTCGTTCTTCAGCCGCTAGCCGTTGACGGTGTTGATCTTGAAGGATTTTATGGGCACGATCTTCAGCAGTTTGATTTTTTTGTTTGGCATATTTTTTGGGGGTTGGTTTTTTATGTTTTGATGCTACAACGAATAGATTTCGTTTCCAGTGGAGGGGTAGTCTTAGCATGATGGCATCGGTTCATCGCACGCGATGATAGCCGCACTAATGGGGGAGGGGTGATGGGGGAGGAAGAGGAGAGGGAGAGAGAAGGAGGGGGGAGGAAGGGGTGGAGGAGAAGGATAAGGAGAGGAAATGGGACATTATCATCAAAATACCTTATTACAAGATGTATTTTGTCCTTGGCAATTTATCACCATTTCTCTGCCATTATGATCTTAGCGAGTATCAAGTGAAAAATTGGTATTACTCACCATTAGATGATTTAAAATACCATGGATATATCCTATGATTCTTAATTATCAAATCGACTCCATTACTACCCTTTTTCAACTATAAAATCGTCCTCCTCATCCATTACACTAAGGTTTTTTCTACACTTACCTTGTTCATCATCCATCTCCCCTTCATTACCATCATCGTATATCACTACTTAGTACCT